>JBBPBT010000685.1:4833244-4874348 GCA_037974875.1 Cicer bijugum
AACACACACTTTTTTAGACTTAAATTTTTTGAAAATCTATTCTATATCAGCATCTCATAACAAAAAGAATTATGAAACATGTTTTGAATAATCAATTCAAAAATAGTTGATAACAAAAAAATTATGAAACATGTTTTGAATAATCAATTCAAAAATAGTTGATAACTGAATTATTATTTATTGTAACTCAACATATCTATCACACCACAACAATATTCAACGATAGTTTTAAATTATTGCTTATTATAAACATCAATTTTTACCATATTGCAATAAATATAATTTGCATTATTAGTTTGCCACACAAATTATTGGTCAATCTTACATACAATCACAGTTACAATTTAGATTTGTGATTTTCAATTTGAAGTCTCTATTGGTCAATTTTTGTTCTTATTTATTTCTTTTTCTGTTAAATTTCATTGTACTCTTCAAAGTCTAATTCTCTGCACAATATTCATTTGTCGGATCAAGTTAGTTTTACACTTATAGCTTTGATGTTAACAAAAATATTTTATGTGAACAATACATTTGGATTAATAACTTAATTAAGTATGCAAAAATTGGAAGAAGAAAATCAAAGGAAGGAACCAAAGGAAACAACTAGATGATGAGATAAAAGGAACACAAAGTGTACATGTATGTCCCTGAATATATGCCTCTAAAAGTAACATATCTCTAAAGGTTATGAAGATTGCCTCTAATGTATGAGTTTGATGTTTGGATTTGATGTCTGAGTCTGAAGTCTGAGTTTGATGTTTGGATCAAAAGACTTAGTCTAATAATTGGATTTGAAGATTTCCTCTAAAGAATACCTCTGAAACTGAGTCTAAAGACTGCCTTTGAAGACTGAATTTGAAGCATGTCTCTAAAGATCTTGCATGCCTTTGATGTGCACAAACTTAACATGCATCTAAATAGTTCATATCAAAGTATAATTAACTCTGAAGAGATAGTTCAAATCATAAATTCAAAGCTCACAATCCGCTGATTAAAATGGTACAACACACTCCAAATGATGCATATGATATGCAATATCTAATGTTGCACTAACTCTAAAGTTTCAACAAGGTGATTTGCTCAATGCCACTAATTCTAAGTTTGCATTTCTGCCTCTGACTATTATTATTCAAGAAACACAACATCTCACTTCAACAAGAAAGTCCAATATCTTTGATGAAAAGTCAACATCTAAAATTGAAAGAATTAAGTATGAAAAGAATACTTAGCCGAATCAAAAACTTGTGAAGATCCAAGAACAACTTGAATTCATTCCAGCTCAAATCAAGCAATAGTAAGAAAAAAGATTCATATTTTTTGAAGACAATCTAAAATAAAATTTGATTCAAATTTATAATTGAAGAAAATCTCTGATCAAATTGAAAAGAAGATATAATCAAGATTTGAATAAGATATGATCAAGATCTTATTAACAAGAAGATATGACTTATTTGCTAGAATATTTGATCAAAATATATAACAAGAATATATGAATTATTTTAAAGAATATTTGGTCAAGATTTATCTACAAGAAGATATAAACTATTTACAAGAAGATTTGATCAAAATTTATTTACAAGAAGATATGAATTATTTACAAGAAGAGTTGATCAAAATCTACAAGAAGATATAAATTATTTACAAGAAGATATGATTAAATATTGTTTACAAGAATAAATACTTACAAGAAGATACATTCATTATTTATAAATATATGATTCAGATTTTGTAAGGATAAAGGAGAAACCATAAATTATTCTATAAATACATACTTAAGACTGAAGAAGAATATAAGATCACTCACAAGCACATAATTTTCTAAGTCATTAGAGTTCATAAGGTTAAGGTCTAGAGAAACACTTGCTCAAAAGAATAATTTTTTAAGTGTTTTCTAGTGTGAGAGTCATTATTATAATGAGTTTGTTAAAAGCAAACCAATTTATTCCAAACTCTTGTAACTTAGCCTGATTGTGGCTTTCGTGTTCCTAAAAAAATATGTAGGTTTTCAGGTTGTGTTGAGAAGACTTGACTTGTAAAGTCAAGGTGTTTGTGTTTCTCAAAAAGATTGTAGGTGTTAACTTGTTTTTGAGAAGACTGACTTATTGTGTCAATAGTTATGTAATTCAAATTTGGAATTAGTTGATTAAATTCTTGTGAGTGAGGGAACTGGACGTAGCTACCAAGTTCGTGGTGAATTAGGATAAATTCTTGTATCACTTTAATTCTACAATTCTTGTTTTACTTCTGCCTCTGATCACTTAACTTGATTACTACTACTTTTATTCTAAGTAAGTCACCAAACTCAAATCAATTTTAAATAAATTAGCAAAAATAATCCAATTTAGTCAAACATAACTCAACCTATTTTAAATGAGAACCACAAAAGTATCTTCATTAGACCATAAGTTCTAGATTGTACTACTCCAAGACGAAAAAAAATTCTATAGGTAAATTTTTTACTATGTTAAACGTAAGGGTGTATATGGGTTGGGTCGAGTTGTTTTTGAACAAATTTAATACCGGACCTAATCAATTGTATTTGGGTTGGTTTGAACTTTAAACCCATGATTTTTTCATCAACCCTGAACCAAACCAATTCGATTATGAGCTGGTTGGGTTGGTTCGCAGATATTAAATAATTTTTTTTTAAATGTAATTCAATTTAAATACTTGAACATCCAAAAAATAATAAAATTATATCGCAACATATTATTCAATAGTTAAAATACATCCACAAACTCAATAAAACACTTAAATTAACAACAAATTCCCAAATACCAACAACTAAATTTTAGCAATACATCAATAGTAAAATAATAAATAAAAATATATATATCACATCAATTAGTTGGATTCGTGAGTTCAAAATATTAAATTTACTATCCGAACCAAATATAATTGGATTTCAATGGGTTAATTCGAGTTAGACATAAACTTGAATGAGTTGAGTAAAAAATACGGGTTGAATTGGTTTGAATGATCGGATTCGCAAAATTATCCATACATGTGAATACCCATACTTAAACGTAGTTTAGTTAGTGGGATAAGAGACAACAAAAGAAATTTAAATAAACTCATGATACTAAAATAAATCTATTAATTTATTTTTATGAGTGTTAATTTTTATTTCTATTTCATTGCATATATTTTAGTATAATAAATTAAAACTTAAAAATTATATAATATTATTAAATATATAACAATGTAAATAAGATTTATCCAATTTGTACACTTATAGATACCTTATTTATGATTAAAGAATATATTTCATTGTCATAATATAATTTTGTTAAACTTTTAATGTTTTCGAACTTAAATTGTCATTTGCGTCTTTGTAAACAATTTTCATAAATTTAAATTTTTTAATCTCTTAATAAAATACAATAAATAATTCATTACTTTTCACTAAATCTTAGATAGAACATACTTATATTTTCCAACATATATTTAAAAGATGATTTTTCATTCAAAATAAAAAACTTTAAATCTCCACACAATAAAAAAAAAAAAATTAATTTCATGATAAATCCGCGCAAAACACACGTATACAACTTAACACCTTTCTTGACCACGACAAAAAAACGAATGTGACTCACAGTAGTGAATGTAACATTATTATTATTTGTTGTTTATTTTAGCAACATGAACTACCTCAACTAAATTAACTATCTCATTCCGATTTTCGATGTTGTCAAATACTTTTTCAGTGGATTTTATAGTTAGTTATTAGTTATCAATGTGCATCCATTTCTGTTACACCACTTTCAAACAAATTTCTCAACAGATTATTTGTTGTTGTTTTAGCATATAATAATATAAGCATGGGAATCCCAAGGACAAATCGAATCGTTGGTCATGATGAGTCACTCTAGTAACATGGATGATTAACACATCACAGCTCAATTCATTCACATAGCGCCACGAACCTCTAATTAAACTATTGCTTTTCACTTGTTCGGTTATATTAAAATAATAATATAAGCTATAAGCTATAAGCTAGAGACACACAAACTACTTCACCAATCCGTAACATCTTTTATATTTGTCTGTTATATCCTCATCATGGATTCACCATCAAATTTTCTCACCAAATTCTTGACCTTTATTTCTTTCCTCCCATTCTTCTTCTTGCTCCTCATACTTGCTATCATCAAAGGTTCATTTTTTTTCTCTTTACTTTTGTATTTTTCTTTTTATGTTCTTGTTTAGACTTAATCACTCATATAAGGAGGTCCATCCGAAAATATATTAAAAAATAAAAAAATCAATGGTTGAATTTGTAATACTTGATTATATGATTTTATAATATAGTCTCTAATACATAATTTGATAAAGAAAAGCTCATGTTGAAATCATTGTAAATGTGATTCCTGTTGGCAGCTGCATTGATAGCTCCAATTGCATTTGCCATTGTGATTTTTGGAAACTCAGCTGTTATAATTGGACTATGGACTGCACATGTTGTCTGGACATACTATTGTGTGGCAAGGTTGTAATTTCTATCCAAATTCTTTGGAGTTTCAATGCAATATGATTATTATTTGTTTCACATGCTCTAACTCAATCTCACTCTTCCCTTTTATTTGAAAACTGTGACCTTTGACAACAGAACAAAGAGGTTTGGAATGGTCTTCAAGATTGTGTTGTTGATATGTTTGCCAGTTCCTTTGTTACTTTGGCCAGTAGTTGGTATTGTTGGAAGTGTTTTGGGTGGAATTGGATATGGCTTTTTTGCTCCTCTTCTTGCAACTTTTGAGGCTGTGGGAGAGACTGTTAGAGACAAATTTTACCATTGCTTCATTGTAAGTTTCGATTTCTGCTATTGCATCCTTACGTGGAATGGAAATTGCCACACTATTTTTGATTTGTCTTTCTTTGGACAAACAATTTAACTAAGCACTTATATAAGTGTTCGTGTATAAATTTTTTTTTTTTTTTTATAATAAAAACTATAAGTTATCACGAAGACTTTATAGAATTAAGTTATCTTCTGTTTCTAGTTTAATTATCCTATATGTAATGTAATTTCTTAAAACCTTTTGACTTGAGCATAATGCAGGAAGCTTTAATGCCACTTAATTCTGATACCAGGATGGTTGTTGGTCAACAATTGAAACAAGCTGCACAGTAGTTCAGGATGTCACTGACTTTTGCTTTCACTCCTATTTTTCATACATGGATGAACTAAGAGAAAATTTACCCCCTCCAGAAAAGCCATTAGATATCAAGTAAATTGTTTGTTCCCTCCAAATATATGTTTGACAATTTTGAGTATGAAAAAAAAAATCTTGCATGTGGACTAATAGTTTATATAATTTTTAATTGTTGTCTTTGTTAGATTGTCAATATTACCATGTTGCTTGTTGGTGATCTTGGTTGGTGTGCCCTTTGATGTGGTTTTAATCACATCTATTGCTATATGGAAGAGCCCTTACATGCTATTTAGAGGATGGAAGAGACTATTAGAAGACTTAATTGGAAGGAGGGGACCTTTCTTAGAAACTGAATGTGTCCCATTTGCTGGCCTTGCCATCATTCTCTGGCCTTTGGCTGTTCTAGGGGCTGTATTAGCTGCTACCATTTTCAGCCCTTTTTTGGGTCTATACAGTGGAGTTGTTGTTCATCAGGTCAGTCAAAGTAATGCTTCAACTTTTGTTAAGTTTATTTTATACAATTATTAGTATTGGATATTTTGTTGGGAGTATATTGTAAATCTTGAATAAGAAGAAGATAAAATTGATGATGATGAATATTGCACAAATAAATTTTAAAGCGTGTGTATGACACTAATCATCAGGATATTTTAGAATCCTTAAAGTGAATTGTACATTCATATCAAGCTTATCGATCAATGATAGTTTACAGAATAAAGTTTCTTCATTTACTCTCGTGCACTTCAGAAATATTTTTTTAGAGAAATTTGATTCATGTAACATGAAAAATCATGTTCTTCTTTTATGCCTCTATAGTGTTTCTATTTATAGAAAAACTCATATCAATTGGTGAAAAAAAAAAACAGTTATTGAAACAAATTGTAACATTTTATAACTTAAAAGACACATTGGCGTGAATTATATGTAGGCATTGCAACCACTTAACTGAGTGGTACATTAAGTTATTTAATTTTGCAATATTAATATAGCTATTAAAGAATTTCAAATATATTTTGGAAATTCCTCTCACAATCCCTCATCATTTTGAAAATATATTTAAATCCATTATTCTGAAAATCTCATGATTTCAGATAAATGTATCTTACAACTTGAATCATTGCTTAGTAAATTATGTTTTCACTTATTCTCGAATAGATTGGTAGAAAGACTTTGAACCAAATTCATTAGAACAAGTGTGCATAACTCACACATAAAATCTCGATATTCGAATTATAAAAATGAAACATTTGATAATGTCATGTATTTCATATCATTTTTGTGAAAATTTAAGAGTTAAACTCTTGAACTCTATGAAGTTGTTCACTTCATTCTCATATAGGTGGACTTTATCATAAATGAACCCATAATTATACATTTCAATAAATATATGTTATATGTCCATTAAGAGGATATCTCTTCCTACTACTTTTATTTTATGATACAAGTACTTTTACACTTTGGGATGTATCTACTATATATCAAGTACTTCAATCACTCTAATAGTGTACTTTCATCGTTGAACTCAAAATTTGATGTTACTCAAGTGTGAATTGATCGTTTCCACCATTGGTGATTATTTAGATATGAGTTTGTATCAAATCCCTAATGATATCTTCAACACCATGTTCTTTATTATATATTTGGCTATATGCTTTTGATAGTGTGGATTAACTATCACGTATGGATATTGGTGCCATTGACTTTGGTCAAATTGGTATCTCATACAACAAATTTCTTAGTCATTCAACCTCTTTCCTATTTGCAACTAAAACAATAAACTATGCAGTCATGGTGGTGTTGACAATGCAAATTTGTTTCTTTGAACCCCAAGAAACTGCACATCCACCAAGATTGAAGATTCATCCACTTGTAGAAGCATGATTCTGAACATGATTTACCCATCTGGCAGTTGTATATCCTTCTGAAACTGAAAGATATTCATTATAGATTAAACAATAGTTAATTGATCTTTTCAAATATTTTAATAATTTATTAATAGCATGTCAATGTACTTTATTTGGATTGCTTGCATACTGACTTAACCTTTCAACAACATATGTTATATCAGATCTGGTACAAGTCATGATTTACATCAAACATCTGATTACCTTTTGTATTCTTGATAGTGTTAACCAACTCTCACCAAACTATGGCCCCTTTTGTCATTTAATCTATTCACATTGCATCACATACAATAAGCATCTCAATTATCATATACAAGTTTGTTTTTGTCATTTTGTCTTTTACTATATTTAATAAGCATCTCAATTTAAAATTTTAATTCTCTTTTTAATATATCCAACTCCAAAATATAATATATTGAATTAATTAAATATATATTGCCACAAGCGTATATAGCACGATCATAAAATATTCTCATAATTAAATATCATAAAGTGGATCCAAACATATAAGTCATTTACTCCTTAACAAATAAGAATTTATGTCATTTTTATTATATAAATCATTTCTTCATAGGTATATTATAATACATGCATCATGAATTATATTTGGTAACTTAAAAGATACATTGGTATGAATTAAATTCAAACATTGCAACCACTTGATCAAATGGTACATTAAATTTTTTAATTTTACTATATCAATATAGCTATTAGAGAATTTCAAATATATTTTAGAAATTACTCTCACAATTAGAAACAACCTTGATTCTAAAGAAAACATATATAAAAACCATTAACAAAGAACACACAATATATGATAGCGGAGTTCGGCCAATTGTGTCTATGTCTACAACTGCAGAGTGGCTGTAGTGATTTTCACATGAATAAATACTTGCCGTTTCGAATGACCTAAACTATGAGCATACTCAACAACAATACATGTCCTTGAAATTTACAAGTGTCATTTTCACCATTTATGAAAGTTTTAAGAGATTTAATCGACTATTTTTTTTAGGAGGACTCAATGCAGATGGGATTTGCCTACATTGTGTCTGTGGTTTCACTTTTTGATGAATATGTGAACGATTTACTCTACTTGAGAGAAGGATCCTGCCTTCCAAGGTGCTATCAAAATTTCTTCACTGTGCTTTCATATTACTATTGTGAATAGAAATGCTAGCAATTCACTCTGTGACACTTTCTTGCCAATACTTTATCTATTACATCCTAAAGTTCATGTGGGTCGACCTTACATGAATTTCAATCAATAATAGAAAGAGTGTTAAAAAGAGTGCCATTGATCACTAATTCCATGTAGTCCTTGTGACAGCCAGGCCAATATATCGTAAAAACACGAGGCATGTAAATGAGATGAATAACCATGACGGAAGTGATCATCAGAGAGACAGTTCACAATATTCAAAGCATATCCTACAAAAAACTGGAAGTATGAAGTGGAAAATTCAGCAATACAAACCTGTGCAGGTGATTGTAATATGACTTAAACAAGTTGTTTCTACGAATTTTTCTAACATGAAAAAGAATTATCCTTTTGCAGGTATGGGACTGGCTTTTTAAGTCATGTGAGGTCAATGGAAGGATAGTCCTCCGTGATGGTCTGATAAGTGTGAAGGAAATTGAGGAATGCATTTCAAAAGGCAAAGGCAAAAAGTTAAGCATCAAGTTACCAGCTTGGTCCTTGCTCCAGTGTCTTCTAACTTCAGCAAAATCAAATTCAGATGGATTGGTTATATGTACTTTTCTTACTCATGCCAGTCCCCCCTTCAGACCATTCCATTGGAATACATAAATACATAATTCAATGTTTTGACATAATGCATTTGCAGTTGATGATGTAGAATTGACAAGGATTAATGGACCAAAGGATAAAGTGTTTGAGTGGTTTATTGGACCTTTACTTATCATGAAAGAGCAGCTTAAGAACCTTGAGCTTGAAGAAAGTGAAGAAACTTGTCTCAAAGAACTTGTTATGAGAGGCAAAAATGATATACCAGAGGAGTGGGATGAAACTGGATTCCAATCTAGTGACAATGTTAGAAGAGCACAGTTACAAGCCATAATTAGAAGGTATAATTCTGAATAATGTTTTACATTCTGATTTTTCCATTGATAGACCCCCTTTTGTCTAAAAATTATTTTTAATTTATTAGATAAACAGCTGATTGTATATTGAATAAAGTACGATCATTATTGTCTCAAAATGTATCAAAATTACAAATACATTTTTAATTGTTTATTGTGTTAGTTATTTTATGGACCCAATTGATTAACAAAAGGTACGTTCAACGACGAAAATAACTAATAAAAGACATATTTATGCATTTTTTTTTTGTATTTTGATACATTTAAAGACAACTCTAGTAGTGTTTCACACATTTGATGACCAAAATAACCGTTTACTCTCACTTATTTCATAAATTCTTAATGATAGTTTATGAAAACAAACTTATAATTCTCTCAAATTGTTTACATTGTGAAATGCTGTAAGAATAAATTATGCTCTCACATTCATGATAAATATGTTAAGCTCATTTGACATTTCACTGCTTCAGGTTGCAGGGGATTGTAGCTTCCATGTCCCGGATGCCGACTTTTCGAAGAAGATTTAGGAATCTAGTGAAGGTTTTGTATATAGAAGCATTGCAGACCAGTGCATCAGCTAAAGAAGGCAACAATATTGATGAACCTTAGCAATATAATGTTGAAAACTTTATATATGAAGGCCAATGCTTCTTGTAATTCAAAAGAATTTTGCAATCCTTTTTTTAATACATCATCATAATTTATTGAACTTAGGATTATTCATACTCAAATACTAAATTTTACATCCAATGTCATCCATGAACAATACCATCATTCTAATTTATTGAATTTAAGATTATTTAAGTTCATATTAATATTTAATTTCCAAATCAAGACACAAAGTAATTATCTTAATTTATCAAATCTAACATTATCTAGATTCAAATATCAAATTTTACATCTATAATTATTGAAGTACAAAACCACCGTTGCTATTTATCAAAATTTAAAACTATATAAGTTCAATAATTGATTTTTTCATCAAGAGCACAATAACATTATCCAAACTTATCATATATAAGATTTTCTGTTATCCTCCAAGTAAGGATCATTGTGATATGTATTTCAACTTATGAGTAAATGTTCAAATTACAATTGCTAAAACATTGTATTTTCCTTCATTTGTTGTACTAACATGACTTCTAATCTTTGTATCTAAATATATTGTGTTGGTGTTTCACAATCAAGCTATATTTTGCTTAGCATCGTGAATGATTAAGATTCTTTTCAAGAAGAACCTAACGTAAAATCAACCAACAAAACTTTTGATTATAATAAATAATAAATTATTTACTAATAATTTTCAGTTTCTCTTATTTCAATAGCTGACACTTACTTGACATAGATCAAGACATGCCATTTAAAATACTTTCTTCATCCAACTATGATTCTACAATTTGAATATGGAAATGAAAGGCTGGATATGCATGACTACAACAACCCCAAATAAATCCCTATTGGCCACCAAAATTTCTAAGTAACTTAAACAAACAAAAACAAATGAATGCAAACCAATACCATTTCTTGTTCGATAAGCTTACACAAAATTTAATTGACAAAACATTTTGACAGCAACCAAAGTACACTGCATGCTACATTTATGAATTCTTTAAGGGTGACAACAACTTGCAATCTCTTAGCACCCTTGAGAATCCCATGGAAAGAAATGACATGACATTAAGTCATGAGTTTTTGTACAAGTTTACATGTCCAAAAGGAATATGCAATAACTATTAGATCTTTTGTTAGGGGCATGTTTAAAATCTTGAACAAGAAGAAGATGAAATTAATGATAATGAAGATTGCACAAATAAATTTCAAAGCGTGTGTACCACATTATAGCTTTAGGTTCGATGCCCCCACCAATCTATATATATTGGATGCAAACGGGCTGACAAATTCCCTTCATGATACTTTGAAATCCTTGAAATGAATTGCACATTCACATTAAACTTATCGGTCAATAATATTTTAAAGAATAAAATTACTTCATTTGCTCTCGTGCACTAGAGAAATAAAAAAATGACTCAAAAATATTTTTTGCGGAAATTTGATTATGTAACATGAAAATTAAGTGTTTCTATTTATAGATAAAATCATATCAATTGATGAAAGAAAACAACTTTTGAAAAAGATTGTAACATTTGATAACTTAAAAGATGCATTGATTTCAATTAAGCTCAAGCATTGCAACCACTTGACCAAGTGATACATTAAATTATTTAATTTTGCTACATCAACATAGCTATTAGAGAATTCCAAATATATTTTGGGAATTCCTCTCACAACCCCCCACCATTTTCAAAATATATCTAAATTTGTTATTCTAGAAATCTCATGGTTTCAGTTAAAAGTATCTTACGATTTGAACTAATATTTAAAAAATTATGTTTTCACTCATCCCTAAATAGATTGGTAGACAAGCATTGAATCAACCGTTCATTAGAACAAGTGTACATAACTCACACATGAAATCTCAATATCATTGATCGAATTATAAAGACCACACAATTGATAAGATCATGTGTCTCATATTCTTTTAATAAGAATTTAAGAGTCAAACTCTTGAACTCTATGAAACGGTCCACTTCATTCTTATATAGGTGGACTATATCAAAAATGCACTCATAACTATACATCCCAACAAATATGTGTTATATGTCCATTAAGATGAGACATCATCCTACAATTTTTATTTTATAGTTCAAGTACTTTTACCCTTTGAAATATATCTATTGTCAAATACTTCAATCACTTTATTAATGTATTTTCATCATTGAACTCAAGACTTAATGTTACTCAAGTGTGAGTTAATTGTTTCACCATTTGTGATTATTTAAATATCAGCTTGTATCACATCCCTAATTATGTATTCAACACCATGTCCTTTGTCAGACCTTTCGTCAAATGATCTGTAAGAATTTTTTTAGTTCTTAAAAACACTATGAATATCACTTCATTAAACTCTTTACATAGTTATGTCTTAAACCAATATGTATTGATTTTTTATTATATACTTAGCTATATGTTTTTGATAATGTATTGACTATCACAATGTATAGATATTTATGTCATTGACTTTAGCCAAATTGACATCTCATACAACAAATTTCTTAGTCGTTCAATCTCTTTACTACATCCAATTAGAACAATAAATTATGCAGCCATGGTAGTATCTGCAATGAAAGTTTGTTACTTTGAACCCTAAAAAACTACACATCAACCAAGGTTGAAGATCCATCCACTTGTGAAAGCATGATCCTCAACACGATTTACCCAACTGACAGTTGTATATCCTTCGAAAATTGAAGGATATCAACTATAGATTAAACTATAATTAATTGTTCATTTAAAATCTTTTAATACTTTATTAATAGCATGTCAATGTTATTTACTTGAATTGTTGCATACCAACTTAACATTCCAACAACATATGATATATCAAGTATGATACAAGTCATGACTTACATCAAACATCCAATTAGTTTTTATATTTTTGATAGTGTTTACCAACTATGACCAAACCATGATCGTTTTTCCATTTAATCTCTTCACATTATAGCACATACAATAATAAGCATCTCAATTATCACATACATAAACTTTTATGTTATTTTTCCTTTTACTATATTTAATAAGCATCTCAATTTAAAATTCTAACTATTTTTTCAATATATCCAAATCCAAGATATAATACATTGAATGCATTAAATATATATTGTCATAAGCTAACAAAACATGATCATAAAAATTTGTCATAATTACATATCATTAGGTGAGTCCAAACATGTATGTCATCTACTCCTTAACAAATAAGAATTCATTTCATTTCTATTAAATAAACTATTTCTTCATAGTTATATTATAACTAATACATGCATTATGAATTATATTTGTTAAATTAAGCTTCATATTTAAATATGTTCTATGATAAATCAAAATAAGTATCTCAATAGAAAATAAACAATGAATAAAATCATTAAGATTTTCTATCAGTTTCTTCTATAAACATTTATCAACTTACAATAATTCAAAATATATACCTAAATTATTATTAATATCAAGATAACCAATAAACAATTATTTTCATACTATTATGCACATGTAATATGAGATCATTAATTCTAAGTATAAAAACTTGTAACATGAGGCAACAATATAATTAAAACACGCACTTGATATTTATAATAATTCATATATCCACTATTTTCATATCAAAATAAATTAAGAGTATATATATGTTAAGCATGCATCATACACCAAACATTTATTCATACTTATGAAATTCACAAACGTAAATAATTTTTAAATCATGCATATATAAATCTAATATCAAATGTTAAATTTAATATTGATAGGTCCTCAATTTATAAATGTGAGAATAAGAATTAATCAGAGATTAATCAACATATGATAGTGTATTTAGTGATGATAAAGGGAAATGAGAAAAGGAAATAAGTCTTCCTTTTACTCCTAAGAGCTATGCTCACTCCAATAAGAGAGAATCTTCTCTCCACTAGCAATTAACAGAATTTGTTATCCCTTCCTTACCAACCTCTCTCCCCTATATATGTGATGGGGCCAACTCACCTTTCTTGGATTTTCTAACATACATTATCCATGCCTTAGGTGCACTATGTGTCCCACTAGACACGTCATCAATTCCTTCTTTGTCCCCATCAATACTCCCCCTTAAGTCACAGATTTGTCCTCAAGTCTGAGGGCTGGTAATTGTGTTAGCATTACCAACACGTCTTCCCAAGTGGCTTCTTCAACAAGCTCGTCGTTCCAATGAACGAGCAATTGTTTGACGTTTGACCCCTCCTTAATGATAATGTGAGTGGCAAGTATTGTTGTTGGTTCCTATGCGCAGTAGGATCATCGTCAAGGCCCGAGGGTAACTCGTTCTCAACCCGGTAATTGCCAATTGCCTTTTTAAGCAATGAAACATGGAACACCGGATGAATGCGTGTTGTAGCAGGTAACTGGAGACGATACGCAACGACACCAACCCGTGTTGTTATTTCATAAGGCCCATAATATCTTGGAGCAAGTTTCAGATTGATGCGTGCTTCAACAGAATTCTGCATATATGGCCTTAATTTGAGAAAAAACCCATTCACCAATTTTGAAACTCGCATCTCTTTTTTCTCTGTCAGCTTGGTCCTTCATGCGTCCACGACCTCGATCAAGATGGTACTTCAATTGTCTCAGCCAATCAACAAGTTCCCTTGTTACAACTTCTACCTTGGTCTCCCCTCAAAGGAACCACGTGAGGGCTGGCGGTGGCCTCCCATAAACCAATTCAACAGGAGTTGAATCCGTAGAGACATGGTACGTCGTATTGTACCAATATTCAGCCCAAGGCAACCACATTACCCACTTCCGAGGTTGATCAACTATAAAATAGAGAAGATATGTCTCCAAGCAACGGTCAATGACCTCGGTTTGTCCATCCGTCTGTGGGTGGTAAGCGGTGCTCATTTTCAACAAGGTTCCTTGTAATTTAAACAGTTCACACCAAAAGTTGCTTACAAAGATAGGGTCATGGTCACTCACAATGGAAGAGGGAATGCCATGCAGTCACACTATCTCATTTGTAAACACCTCGACCAATACACGAGCATTAAAAGGACGCTTGAGCGAAATTAAGTGGTTGTATTTGGACAGTCGGCCGACCACCACGAAGATCACGTCAAACCCCTTGGATTTAGGAAGACCAGTGATAAAGTCCATCGATACATCTTCCCAAATTTGTTTCGGAATTGGCAACGACTGTAATAGACCCCTAAGGGCAGCAGCGACATATTTTTTACGTTAGCAAGTATCACATTCTTGCACAAATTGTTGGATAGTCTTCTTCATGCCAATCCAATACACGTTCAACGCTACTCGTCTAAACATGCGATGGAAACTGGAATGGCCCCCTTGTGGGGTAGAATGAAACGTTTTCAAGATAATCAGTATCCATGGAGACTGTGCAGAAACCACCAGCCTCCCCTCATACAACAACACTCCTCGTACATAAGAAAACCCAAACTGGACCGGTTTATTCTCCTTGAGCGCATAAATGACTTTTTATAGAGCAACATCTTTGTGGACCTCTTCAATCATTTCAACCCTACCTAGCCACTTCGAGACATGTATCAAGGAAATCATTTCCCCATTATCATGCATACGGGACAATGCATCTTCACCTTTGTTCTCAAGTCTGAGCATGTAAATGATATCGAAATGATATCCAAGAAGCTTTGCTGCCCAATTTTGTTGACTCATGGTGCAAATCCTATGTGACAACAATTGTTTTAGACTATTTTGATTGGTGCACACCATAATTTTTTCGCCCTATGAGGTAGGGACACCAATGTTGGCTAGCAAGAGCCACTGTCATAAGCTCTTTTTCATATGCTGATTTGGTCAGATTGCCATCCCCTAAGGCTTTGCTAAAATAAGCAATTGGTCTCCCTTCTTGAATTAAGATAACACCCAACCCATTCCTAAAAGCATCACTCTCAATAAATAATTCTTTCTGAAAGTCTGGAAGGGCTAAAACAAAGGCAGGCGTTACCTTTTGCTTTAACAGTTGAAAGGCTTGCTCATCACCCTCTCCCCACTTGAAATTGTTCCTCTTCGTCAGCTCAGATAATGGCCTCGCCAGTTTTTCATAGTTTTTGGTGAATTTACGATAGTAGCCCGTAATCCCCAAAAACCCTCGCACTCCTTTCACATTCTTCGGAGTGGGCCATTGTAAAACATTTAACGCCTTAGCGGGGTCCATCACTACCCTTTCACTAGAGATGATATGACCCAAATATTCAACATCAGGCTCTGCAAAACTGCATTTCTTCCTATTAGCCACCAGACCTTGTTACTGCAAAATGTTCAGTACAGAGGATACATGATGGATATGGTCTTCCAAACTCAAGTTGTATACTAATATGTCATCAAAAAATACCAGCACATATTTTCTTAGAAGATTCTTAAAAATGTCATTCATTACGGCTTGAAACGTCGAGGGTGCATTCATCAATCCAAACATCATTACGAGAGATTTGTAATGTCCTTCATGAGTGCGGAATGCAGCTTTGTGCACATCTTCAGTCTTAACTCGCACTTCATGGTATCCCGATTTGAGGTCTAACTTTGAGAAATAATGAGCATCTTATAATTCATCTAAGAGTTCATCAATCACCGGAATATGGAATTTATCCGGAATAGTTACCTTGTTAAGAGCACGATAATCTACACACATCTGTCATGACTCGTCTTTCTTCTTCACGAGTATCACTCGACTAGAAAATGCACTTTGGCTAGGACGAATGACTCCGAACAGCAGCAACTCTCTGATTTGATTCTCTATTTCATTCTTGTGGTGGTAAGGATACATGTAGGGGCGAAGATTAACAGCGCCAGCTCCCTCCTTTATATGAATAGCATGTTATTGTCTTCTCTTAGGAGGTAACCCATGTGACTCTGTGAATACCTTTCAGTACTTCCCCACTAGCTCATGAATCTGAAGAGCAGGGGTCATATATGAATAGGGATGAAAATAGGCTAAGTCATCCGTCGGGGGCCTATGGCCTGGCCTACTTATGGTCTGGCCTGGTCTGGCCTATTTAATAAAAATGCTAGGTTCAGGCTGTTTTTAAAGTCTATTTATTTAAATAGGTCAGACTCAGGCTTATAAAAAAGCCTATAAGGGCTAGCAGGACGGCCTATATATATTTTATTATTTATTAATATATTTTTTATTATTATATTAATAATATTATTTCCTATTTTAAATTTTATCAATTTAAACAATCACTTAATAATCATTCCACATTTCAGTAGTCGTTCCATATTCGGTAACAATTATATATTCGGTAGTCGTGCTATATTCGGTAGTCGTTTAATTAGTCAATCAATTGTTCCATATATGTTTAAGAGATAATAATGAGTGTGTTTGTTTTAGAAAAAAAAATTCTATTATTTAAAATCAAAAATTATTTTTAAGGGTTTAGAGGAAGTTTGTTTCAGATTTATTTTAAATTATTTTGTTAGAAAAATTATTTTTTGTTTAATATATATAAATATATAGACATTGATATTAGTATGTGGAGAATATCATGTGCTATTAGTAGAGTATTTATATGTTTTAATATAAATAAGACTTTTAAATAGGTTTCCAGGTCAGACTAGACTTTTAAATAAGTCAGGCTAGGCCGGTAAAAAAGCCTATGATAGGTCGTAGGCCAAACTCAGGCTTAAAAAATAAATCGTAGGCTAGGCTTAGACCTTTTAAAGTCTGGTCTGACCTGGCATATTCCCACCCCTAGATGTGAATCATTGATTGTTCTGCTCAACTCAAGACCCTTTGGTTCCCTTTGTGCTCTTGTAGATAAAAACATTCCTCTATACCATAGCTTGGGTCTTCCCAATAAACTTTGCAAAGCCAACTGATTTTTATGTTCATTGCCTTCCCCACGCAGCTCCACCCATTGAGAGTCAATGGGAAAACACAACACCTTTTGTGCCCAATCGACCCACATGCCCCCAATGGAAGCTAACCAAGACAACCCGAGCACAATGTCAATTCCATCCAAATCAAATAAGCAAGCATCAATACTAGATGTCATGTTCCCTAGATTCAACACCAATTTCCTGCAGACTCCTTGCGCCGCCACTTTAAACCCATCCCCAATTTGACATTGAGAGGCATAGTTCCTTCCACTGGTCATCCCATTGACCTCACTAACTTGTGCGAAATGAAATTATGCATCACACCACTGTTTACCAAAACCAACAAGGGTACTCCTTGCACTTGACCTTTTAATTTGATGGTGCTCAGATTCCCTAACTCCCTAAGACTCGAATTATCAATCTGAGCCAATCTCATATTGCTGAGTTCAACCCCTTCTCAATCTTCCTCCTCTGTATCAGCTACAAGGACTTGCATTTCCCCGTCATCGTCCTCTTCCATCACCATTACACGAAGCTAGTGGTCTGGGCATTGATGACGAGGATGATAGGCGCCACCACACTTAAAACACAGGTTTTTCTGTCACCTATATGCAATATCGTGGGCTGAGATATGACGGATCCCACGATCACATGGAACATATCATTGTGAGTCTTGACGGGTTGCAAACTTCTGATTTGTTTGATATGTTTCCTCCTTTCTCTCTGCCATCGTTCCTTGACTACGACCCAATCGTTGTTTCGCACTCAACCCAATTCCAAAATTAGGGTTAAATTCATAAGTAAAACCAGACCCCGATCCTTTAGGCCCCTAATCACAAGGCCCATTCCAATCAATCCCCTTCTCATGTACCTCTGCTTCCACAACATGTGCTAGATTCATCAGCTTCGCAAGTGAGACTAGACCTTGTGCTTTAAGGCTACAAATTCTTCCTCGTATACCATCACGGAGGCCATGAATGAAATACCTAACAAATTGAGCTATGGTAAATGACCTACCTGTGCAACCAACCTCTCGAACTCCTTGATGTATTCTTCCACATTTCCTTTCTGCTTCAACGGTGAGAGTTGCTCAAACACGCTCCCATCATCGACACCGCCATACCTCTCCAACAACACATCTTTGAAAACTTTTCAGGTCAAATCAGTCTCATCTTTAACAAACACTTTGAAAAAATAGATGGTAGATCCTTCTATACAGAGTTGAGTCAAACTTACCTTGATCTCAGGACTCGTATCCTGCACTCGAAAATAGACCATTGCTCAAGCAATCCAACCGGCAGGGTCATCACCCGTGAACATTGGGAGTTCAGTCTTCTTCACCGATTGACTGAATTCATCAAGCTTATGTCCTTGCATCTTCTAGATCAACTTCTTGATTTGCTCATCGTCAACGTGATTCGAGTCTCCATCACTCTTCTGTTTTATAGAATCACTCATGTCCTTGCTTGGAGTGATTTGAGTGATGAGCAAGATGAGCCTTTATTGAACTGCAGCAGCTTGAGCTCGCATCTCAGCAATTGCAACCTCCATAGTTGACATTCAGTTTTCCAATGCATGAACCTAGTTTTCCATCTTCTTCTTTGGAGGCATTCACCAAAAATTCATTCACTCATTGGTTTGTAATGTATTCAGCAGATCGTACCAAATTGATAGGCCCTCAATTTATAAATGCGACAATAAGAATTAATGAGAGATTAATCAACATATGATAGTGTATTTTATTGATGATAAAGGGAAATTGAGCAAAGGAAAAAAGTCTTCCTTTTACTCATGAGAGCTATATGCTCACTCCAATAAGAGAGAATTTTCTCTCCACTAACAATTAACAGAATTTGTTATCCCCTCCTTACTAACCTCTCTCCTTTATATACGTGATGGGGTCAACTCACCTTTCTTGAATTTTCTAACATACACTCTCCATGTCTTAGGTGCACTATGTGTCCCATTAGACACATCATCAATTCCTTCTTTGTCCTCATCAAATATAATCATATATTACTTTTGAGATATTACCCATAAATTTAGAACATCAATCACATCTTATATCCATATAAAATAATTATGTACCTTTTACCATGCTAGAAAATTGTTATCAATGGAATAGTGGACAATTAAAATAGTACAAGTTTAACGACAAAAGACATCAAAACATTGGGTTAAATATTACATAAATTTGACATCTAAACTCGAGTTTAAAGATTGTCCACATATTTTCATGTTTGGAAGCAAATTGCACTAATAAAAATATTCTCTAAGTTCAAATTTCACAGTACTAAAAAAATATAGAACTTATAAATTTTTAATATTATTATACTAAACGTTAGATTTATAAATATGCATGAATTTATGACACTATAAAATATGGAGGGATAAAGATACTTATCTCTTGAAGATATCTCTTATCATTTGATGTTTTTGTTAAAGACATAAATCATCTCCTTTGAATTGTAGTCAGTATAACTAATTATAAAAATAAAAATAAAAATCGAACCTAAAAATTGTTGAATCTTTTGTTTAAGGTATGCTGCAAATCTTGAACAAGAAGATGAAATTAATGATAATAAAAGTTACACAAATAAATTTCAAAGCGTGTGTATCACACTTAGGGTTGTGCAAAAAATCCGGTTATAAGACCCAAATCTAAAACCGAATCCAAATCCATTTTAAAAATCCGGTTTAAAACATATGGTTATAATCTGGGTATTTATAAACCGGTTGGATAACCACTTATGTTTTATATTTGGATTTGGTTTTTATCCGGTTTTTATCTACTACCAATATTTTGTTAATTTTGAGATTTTATTTCTTGAAAAAATTTTGAAATTTATTTTTTTTGAAAAAATATCGGAAAAAAATAAAATAAAATGAAATAAACTTTTTTTTCAAAAATATTTTAAATTGAATTTTTTCTCAAAAAATTTGATGTGACAAATTTTAAAAAAAAATTATCAAAAAAATTGATTTTTTTAAATAACCGATTTTTAAACTATGAATAAATGATCTTTTAAAAAATAATCAAACTTTAACCGATTTTGAAAAAAAAATCAATTTTAAAATTAAAATTTTGAAAATCGGTTGCTTAATTATAAACCGGTTATTTAACCATAACCAATTTTGCAATTGGTTTTATAACCAATTTTAAACCAAATAATGGATCTGGTTTGGTTTTTTAAAAAAACCAACCATGCACAACCCTAATCATATTAAGCTTTAGGTTCGATTTGACCCCACAATCTATATATATTGGATGCAAATGGTTAATCGGTCAATCACCTTCAGGATACTTTGGAATCTTTAAAATCAATTGCACATTCACATCAAACGTATCAACCAATGATAGTTTCCAGAATAAAATTCTTTCATTTACTCTTGTGCACTAGAAAAAGGAAGAAATGACTCAGACATTTTTGACAGAAATTTGATTCAACTAATATGTGATATCATGTTGCATTGCACATTGCCTCGAATCCTATTTTTCATGAGAGGACCAAGCATATTGAGATTGATTGCCATTTTGTTAGAGAAAAGATTGAATCAGGTGACATCATCACCAGCTTTGTCAAATCCAATGATCAGTTAGCAAATGTGTTTACAAAGTCATTGTGAGGTCCTAGAATTAGTTATATATGTAACAAGCTAGGTGCATTTGATTTATATGCTCCAGCTTGAGGGGGAGTGTTAAATATTATATTAGAATGTAAATAATTATATGGGTCGTAAGTATGTAAGTATTTTGGTTCGTTAGTATTACTGTAAATTAGAGTTATTTAATACATTGTGCCTATATAAAGAGATTTTGTTGTGTAGTTGAAACACACGTTATTCCATATGTCTCTCAATACCCTTTAATTCAACATAGTATCTAGAGTCAACTGAGAGACAACCCTATCCGTCAACTACCTGGTCGACCCACTGTCTCCAGTGAATATTTTTTTCGGCAAACTGTGTTCTCAACTCCGGTTTCTCCCCTTTGTCATTGATACGATGATTCCTCAATTTTTGTTCAGCCATTCACGCTTTGTCGTTGCTGCCATCACTGTTTTTGACGAGTTTTTTCGATGAACGGCCATTCCAGCAGCCCCATACACCCCAGATCGGCCAAACCCTTCCGTTGTGCCTTCAGAAACCTGCTCACACTCTGTCACGCGCTCTCACGCGCCACCTGCACTTCCCGTGCTTGAGATCCACGTGTCGCCCACTGCCATTGCACGCATCTCGGTCTTCTGCTTCCATATATGCCCTTAGTTTTGAGTTACGGATACACGAGTTTCAGTTCAAACTGCCCCTGTTTTCCCAGTTCCGACGCATTTTCTAACAATCTTTGCTGACCATGGCATCTCAGTCTGAAACAAAGAGCATCTTCACTAACTACATCACTTCTCCTCTCTGTTGAAAAATTGAATGGATCAAATTATGATAGTTGGGTTGTCGACATCAAACTATGGCTATGTGGTCAAGATTACGAGGACCATCTCACACAAAACCCTAAAAAGGTGAGTGTGACTGAAACATCCAAATGGAGTCAGATTGATGCTCAGTTGTGTAGTCTCATTAAGTCTACCCTTCGTCTAGATGTGAAATTGATTTTTCGTCTACATCTCACGTGTGAATCGGTTTGGAGTCAAGTAAAGACACTATATACTAACAACACACAACGTCTATATGGTGTTTGTCACCACTTGTTGAATATCATTACTCTAAAGCCACTCGATGACTCTATTTCTGCATATAATGGCACCGTTCATAGTGCACTTCATGACTTTAATGAGTTTCTCCCTCCTACTGCAAGTAATCCAATTGAACAGAAGAAGGAGTTGGATCAACACAGCACCTTCTTCATGCTTCTTGCACTCTATGGCCTACCCTAGGAGTACTCTGCAACTCGTGATCAAATTTTGGGGTCTATTACTGTTCCGGATATGTCCACCACTTCAACGATCCTCCTTCGAGTACCAACAAAACATCTAGCTTGCATCTCAGGGACATAATCAACAGTCTATTACTTCAGTTCCGGGTGACACAGTTGTCGTTGCATCTCAAGGACATAATCAGCAGCGTTCTCATGGAGGACCATCCAACTCTAAGCCTCGTCCCAAATATGAGCATTGTCATCGGCTTGGACACACTATTGATCGTTGTTGGAAGTTGCATGGCAAGACTTCGCCTTCGATAAATGCAACCCAGCTTGATCCTTCTGCCACTATTTAGACTACACCATCTCCACAAGGCTCCCCGGAAAACTTTGAAGATTTTCTTTGATGGGTTCAGAGTCATCCGAATTCTTGTTCTCCTACTTCGGTTGCACACACTGGTAACTCATTTGTTTACCTCTCTCACTCATCTTCCCTCGGCCCTTGGGTCATTGATTCTGGTGCGTCTGATCATGTTACTAGTAATAAAGGTCTCATTTCTTCACTCTCTACATCTGGTTTTTTATCCACTATAACTTCTGCCAATGGTACTCAAACTCAATCTCAAGGAGTTGGCACTGCCCACATTCTCCCTTTTATCTCAATGGCATTTGTTCTTTATGTACCTGGATGCCCCTTTAATTTACTTTCAGTTAGTTTATTGACTCGGTCTCATAAATGTATTGTTACTTTCACTAATAATAATGTTACCTTGAAGGACCGAAATTCGGGACGAACGATTGGCGTTGGATGTGAGTCACAATGCCTCTATTACCTTTCTCCAACTTCCAAGACATGTTTTTCCACAGAGTCCCTCCATACTATCCATGCTCAACTAGGACACCCAAGTCTTACCAAACTACAAAAATTGGTGCCTAGTTTGTCTAAGTTATCTACTTTACGTTGTGAGTCGTATCAGTTAGGGAAACACACCTGTAGTAATTTTCTCGATCGAGTCAATAAAAGAGTTTCTTCTCCTTTTGCTTTTGTTCACTTTGATGTTTGGGGTCCCTCTCGTACTGTGTCCACTTTAGTGTCTAAGTATTTTGTTACTTTTACTGATGATTATTCTCGTTGTACGTGGTTATTTTTAATGAAAAATAGAACTGAATTGTTTTCCATCTTTGAGAAATTTTATCATGAAATTAAAACCCAATTTAGAGTTTCCATTTGTACC
Source organism: Cicer bijugum (assembly GCA_037974875.1). Classification (NCBI taxonomy): domain Eukaryota; kingdom Viridiplantae; phylum Streptophyta; class Magnoliopsida; order Fabales; family Fabaceae; genus Cicer; species Cicer bijugum. The sequence goes on from JBBPBT010000685.1 coordinate 4,856,955, forward strand.
TTAAGAAGTGATAATGCTCGGGAATATTTGTCCCATCAATTTCAAAATTTTATGACTTCCAACGGTATTTTACACCGAACATCATGTCCTCATACACCTCAGCAAAATGGGGTAGCCGACCACAAAAATCGGCATCTTATTGAAACCACACGAACCTTACTTCTCCATGGCAATGTTCCATTCCGTTTTCGGGGGGATGCAGTCTTAACGGCATACTATCTTATCAATCATATGCCATCTTCTGTCCTTGATGACAATATCCCTCACTCGGTCCTCTTTCCCCATACCCCTCTTCACCCACTACCACTTCGTGTCTTTGGGTCCACGTATTTTATTCACAATTTATCTCCTGGTTTGGACAAATTGTCAACTCGGTCACTCAAGTGTGTATTTCTCGATTATCATCGGTCCTAAAAGAGCTATCGTTGTTACTCTCTTACTCTATATTGTTATGTTACATCAGCCGATTTTACTTTTTTTCGAGTTTGTACACTATTTTAAACCTACCCATATAGCTACTGAGCCCTATCAGGACATTAATCCTGAACCTCCTCAAGTAGTTATCCCTATAACACCCACTCAGATCCCTATTGAACTTGTCGAGTCTGCCCCCAACCTCCACGACCAATACAAACATATCAGTGTCGCCGGTTATCCTCTGTTGTGCCTGTTCTTGTTCCCATTACAGACTCTCCTTCGACGCCACCTCCAGATTCGGCCCTGCCACCTGAGCCTGACATTCCCATTGGTCTTCGTAAGGATATTCGCACCACCCGTAATTCATCTCCTCATTATATTAATTTGTGTTATCACAATCTTTCTCCTTTACATTACACTTGTTTGTCCTCCTTGTCTTCTATTTCTATTCCTAAAACTACAGGTGAAGCATTATCCCACCCTGAGTGGAGGCAAGCAATGTTTGATGAGATGTGTACTCTACAAAGCAGTGGTACTTAGGAATTGGTTCATTTACCTCATGGGAAGTCGTTAGTCGAGTGTCGTTGGCTTTATACATTGAAGGTTGGTCTTGATGGTAAGATTGATCAATTTAAGGCTCGTTTGGTAGCCAAGGGATATACTTAGATTTTTTGGTTGGATTACAATGATACATTGTCACTGATTGCCAAAATGGCATCTGTTAGACTATTTTTCTCCATTACAGCAATTCGACATTGGCCTCTCCATTAGCCTGATATTAAAAATGTTTTTTGCACAGTGATCTTGAAGAGGAAGTGTATATGGAGCAACCACCAAGGTTTGTTGCTCAGGGGGAGTCTTCCAACATGGTTTGTCCCACACATGTCCACTTATGGTCTTAAACAGTCTCCTAGAGCTTGGTTTGGCAAATTCAGCTCGGTAGTACAAGAATTTGGTATGATCCGTAGTGAAGTCAGTCACTCTGTATTTTATCATCACTCAGCACAAGGGTGCTTCTATCTTATTGTTTATGTGGATGACATTGTTATAACTGGTAGTGATCAGCAAGGAATACTTCAATAAAAACATCTCTCAAATAAATTTCAGACTAAAGACCTTGGTAAACTCTATTATTTTCTGGGTATTGAAGTAGCCCAATCCAAGGATGGTCTTGTAATTTCACAAAGAAAATATGTTATGGATATTCTTGAAGAAACATGCCTACTAAATGTCAAGTCAGTTGATATGGATCAAAATGTCAAACTCCTACCCAATCAAGGAGAGCCTTTATCAGATTCAGGAAGATATAGGAGATTGGTTGGAAAATTAAATTATCTCACAGTCACTCGTCCTGGCATTTCTTTTGTTGTCAGTGTGGTAAGTCAGTTCTTAAATTCTCCTTGCCAAGAACATATGGATGTTGTAATCCGGATTCTTAAATACATCAAAAGTGCAGCTGGAAAAGGTCTCATTTATGAAGATAGAGGACATACTCAGATAATTGGCTACTCAAATGTTGATTGGACAGACTCACCCATAGATAGACGATCAACTTTTGGATATTGTGTACTCATTGAAGGAAATTTAATATCTTGGAAGAGTAAGAAACAAAATGTTGTTGCAAGATCCAGCGTTGAGACAGAATACAAGGTCATGACACTAGTAACATGTGAACTCATCTGGCTGAAACAATTACTGAAATAACTTCAATTTGAAGAGACCAGCACAATGACACTAATATGTGATATCATGTTGCATTGCACATTGCCTCGAATCCTGTTTTTCATGAAAGGACCAAGCATATTGAGATTGACTGCCATTTTGTTAGAGAAAAGATTGAATCGGGTGACATCATCACCAACTTTGTCAAATCCAATGATCAATTAGCAAATGTGTTTACGAATTCATTGTGAGGTCCTAGAATTATAGAATTAGTTATCTATGTAACAAACTAGGTGCATTTGATTTATATGCTTCAACTTGAGGGAGAGTGTTAAATATTATATTAGAATGTAAATAATTATATGGATTGTAAGTATGTAAGTATTTTGGACCGTTAATACTACTGTAAATTAGGGTTACTTAATACCTTGTGGCTATATAAAGAGATTCTGATGTGTAGTTGAAACACACAGGTTATTCCATATGTCTCTCAATACTCTTTATATTCAACACATGTAACATGAGAATTCATATTATCCTTTTTTTTTACTCTAAAGTGTTTTTAGTTATAGAAAAACTCATACTAATTGATGGAAAAAAAAAAACAACTCTTGAAAAAATTGTAATCTTTGACAAATAAAAGATATATTAGTTTAAATTAAACTCAAGCATTGCAATCATTTGACCAAACGATACATTAAATTATTTAATTTTACTAAATCAATATATATTTTAAATATATTTTAAAAATTCCATTCACAACAACAACAAAAGTAGAGCTCCAGCGAATGACAAATTAAAAAGAAACATTAATACCTACTTGTGATGGCAGATAAGGTTGCACCGAAAGCTCCAAAATTTGTAGTAGTTCGCATAAAAGAGTTAAACATTCTCACTTCCTTGCATAAATCATCACTTCCCAAAGTTAAAAGTATCATCTAATTTCTAACTATTTCCCAAAGAAAGGCAAGAAAAAAAAAAAAAAAAACAGAAACTCACTGCAACTACTCAGGGAGTGGTTCGCCTCTGATTCGGGAGATACTATTTCTAAATAAATACGATGTGCATTGGGTCGTCTAAAATTGGAAGACATAGCCAACTTGCAAGTCCCAAAACAAAATCACTTTCCCTTAACAAATTTGTAATCACCAAACACATCAATATAACATCTATAAATGTACTCTGCAGCCCCAAAACAAAATCAATCAAACTTATTCAAGTAGACTTCAAACAATATAGATACAACGTCTTAGAATATAGATAGTGCGTTAACATCAGAGTATTGCACAGCAGAGATTCACTTTAAGAATGTTGTTTTTTGTGAACACATTCTTCACACAACAAATTTCTGCCCGACCCTCAATCTGCATCTACACATTTGGGGAAAAATATAATGTTCTTTCAATTTTAGCAAGAAAGGAAGGGTATTTCAATATGTGAAAAAACTATCCAAAAAAAACAAGTGTGATTAAAAGACCAAAGCAGCAACCAACAGAGTAAGCATGAAGCAACATAGTAAGCAGCAAGCAGCATAGACATATTGATAGAACACTGCAAATTAAAGGTCTAAAGGGTGGGGTCCAATCAACCAAGTCACACATATTCAGTTTATAGAATGATTGATGGAGGAAATAAAAGCTAGTAATAATGTCTCTTATTCAAGAAGGATGAATGAAAAAAATAAAAGTTAATTAACAGTGTCATTTATTTTATGTTATAAGAATGAGGGAATAGAAAGAGGGAAAAATATTCAAAAAATATTCTACGAAACAATTAGGAAAATTCTTTCTCTGAGTAGGAGCAATTCTGCTCTGGTTTAGTTCTTTTTTCTATACATTTTCAAATTTCCAGCATTGTAAAAGGCCAAATATATTAATAAGCCAGAAGCTCCGGAATAATATTTCCAGCATTTTCAAATTCTTTCATGTTAGAGAGTTCCAGAATAAACAAGTTTCGAAAAAGGCCAAATATATTAATAAGACACAAGCTCAAAACACAAGGTGTGCCAATATTCAAATTACAGAAGCAATATTAAGCAAAACAATAAAATGAAATGTTTAAACAGCACACAATTCACCACATCAATAACATAGAAAGTCGATTTCCACCTCCACTTAGAAAATAAATACTTATCAACTATTCCACACAACCCATACCATTACTATCTTCACGGATATGGCTTCTCAAAAAAAATTGCAGCAGCCAAAATTCATCTGCTGTGACAAAGCCTACCGCTACAAGTGATATGGCTATTAGTTTACATATATTAACCAAATGCCATGCCTTCAGAGAGTAACCATAAAGCAGTAGCAACAATTAAGTATTCCTCAAAATTTCTCCTTAATTTTCCAAAACCGAATTGCCATACTGACAACAACTAAAATACAGCAGCCCACCACTTGTGACTCTGTTATCATGTTTTCACAGCATAATACCAGCATCTCATAATTTTTAAATTTAAAATAATCTAGCCACAAATATCAAATTTCACATCTAATATCATTAAAACACAATACTACCATCTTAATTTATCAAATTAGGAATATCTAGGCTCAAAGATTGAATTTGCATCTAAGGCTTATTGAGGCACAATACCAACATCCCAACTCATGGAATTTGAAATCATATAGGCTCAAATACTAAATGTCACATCAAATATCATCGGGGCACATTATCATCATCTCAATATAACGAAGTTTCCATCATTTGAGCTCAAATATAAATTTTCACTTTCAAGGTTCTAGTCTCAATTATCGAATTTTGAATCTAAGGTCATCGAGGATCAATTCCACCATCCTAATTTATCGAATTTACGACCATGTAGGCTTAAATACTGAATTCGCCTTCAAGGTCATCGAATCACAACACTGTCATCAAACTTTATCAAATTTAGGACCCCTCTAAGCTCAAACATCAAATTTGACATTCAAATTCATCTAGGGACAATACTTTCACCCCAAATTATAGAACTTGGATCATTTAGACACAAATATCATTTTTCCCTTTCAACATCAAGCAACAATATCACCATCCCAAATTATCAAATTTATGATCATTAGGAGGCTCAAATATCAAGTTTTGCATTCATAGTCAGCGAGACAACCATCATCTTAATTTATCAATTTAGTATCATCTAGGCTCAAATATCAAATTTATATCTAAGATCATCGAGTCACAATACCATCATCTCAATTTGTTGAATTTAGGATCATCTAAGCTCAAATACCGAATTTCTTATCCAATGTCATCAAAACATAATGCCATCCTCTCAATTTATTGCATTAATAAACATTTAGGCTCAAATACTAATTTTGGCTTTCAAGCCCAATACACATTATCAAGTTATCAAGTTTAGCATCTATGGCCATCGAGGTGACAAGCATCCCAAATATCATATTTAAGATCGTATAAATTCAAATATTGAATTCCATTAAGAGTCAATGTGACATGCCATCGAGGCGACAAGCATTCCAATTATCATATTTAAGACCATATAAGTTCAAATATCAAATTTCATTAAGGGTCAATGTGACATGCATTTTAAGTTATGAATAAATATTCATATTGAAGTTGCATTTAGACCATTGACATAGCATATTGAATTCATATGAATAAAAAGTCCATATTGCAAGCATATTTTGAGTAAATAATCCATCCAGACATTAAATTTAGAGTCATCCAGACATAACATCGCAAGTTATCTTAATGATTCATATTGCAACTATCCACTTTTATCAACCTTTTTAGGCATGAATAATAATCAATTATCAAGATTATACAATCTTGGATAATCAAGAATAATATGATAATATTGCAAACAAAAACCCTACCCCAAAACTTTTCGTGCTAAACACAGTTTTGGAGACAGGGTATGTTGGCTAACCGAAAGGCAAAAATCGATTGACCAGAAATCCAAACAATAACCGATTGAAAATTGATTCATTTAGACTCAAATAGTGAGTTTTGCAACCAATGTCATCCATAAACAATTCCATCGTTCTAATTTATTGAATTTAAAATTGTTTATCAAATTTAGCATTATGTAGATTAAAATATCAAATTTTGCATCCATAACCATCAAAGTACAAAACCACCGTTCCTATTTATCAAATTTAGGACTATCACGGTTCAATAATTGAATTTCACATCAAAACCATCGGAGCACAATAAAATTATTCAAATTTATCATTATATATAAGGTTTCGTGTTATCCTCCAAAAGGGATCATCATGACATGTATTTCAACTTATGAATAAATATCCATATAGCAATTGCTAAAACATTGTATTTTCCTTCTTTTGTTGTACCAACATGTTTTCTAATCTTTGCATCTAAATATATTGTGTTGGTGTTTCAGAATCAAGCTATATTCTGCTTAGTATTGTGTTGGTGTTTCACAATCAAGCTATATTCTGCTTAGCATCATGAATGATTAAGATTCATTTCAAGAAGAATCTAACGTAAAATCAACCAACAAAACTTTTGATTATAATAAATAAATAAATTATTTACTCATAATTTTCAGCTGTCTCTCATTTCAATAGCTTACACTTACTTGACATAGATCAAGACATGCCATTTAAAATACTTTCTTCACCCAACTATGGTTCTACAATTTGAAAATGGAAATGAAAGGCTGCATATGCATGACTACAACAACCCCAAACAGATCCCTATTGGCCACCAAAATTTCTAAGTAACTTAAACAAACAAAAACAAATGAATGCAAACCAATACCATTTCTTGTTCGATAAGCTTAAGGATGACAACAACTTGCAATCTCTTAGCACCCTTGAGAATCCCCTGGAAAGAAATGACATGACATTAAGTCATGAGTTTTTGTACCAGTTTACATGTCCAAAAGGAAACTGCAATAACAACAAAAGTAGAGCTCCATTGAATGACAAATTAAACACAAACTTTAACACCTACTTGCGAGGGCAGATAAGGTAGCACCGAAAGCTCCAAAATTTGTTGTAGTTCGTATAAAAGAGTTAAACATTTTCACTTCCTTGCATAAATCATCACTTAGATTTCTAACTATTTCCCAAAGAGAAGAGAGAAAAAAAAAAGAAAGAAAGAAACTCACTGCAACTACTCAGGGAATGGTTGACCTCAGCCCCAAAACAAAATCAATCAAACTTATTCAAGTAGACTTCAAAGATTATAGATACAGCATCTTAGATCATAGATACAGTGTGTTAACATCAGAGTATTGCACAACAGAGATTCACTTAAAGAATGTTGTTTTTTGTAACCACATTCTTCACACAACAAATTTTTGCACGAGCCTCAATCTGCATATACACAAATTTGGGGGAAAATATAATATTCTTTCAATTTTAGCAAGAAAGGAAGGGTATATCAATATGTGAAAAAACTATCAAAATAAAAAACAAGTGTGATTAAAAGACCAAAGCGACAACCAACAGAGTAAGCATAAAGCAACATAGTAAGCAGCAAGCAGCATAGACATATGCTGATAATTCAAGGATAAAATAGGAACTAAAATAAGCCACACCGAAGGGATTATTGGAGAAAACCAATTCTTAAAATGAATGCATTTCTTGCAAAGACAAAACCAATCCACCAGAGAATCTATTGTTCCTAAGATCTATAAGGGTCAAATTCTTAACATTGGCAATTTCATTTAGCAACTTCCCTTCCGTAATGTTGTGACTTATGTCAAGCTTCAATATTGAAGTTAAGCTTCCAAGAATCAAAGGAAAAGTTCCAGACAATGAATTTATGCTTAAATCAAGGATTAATAACTCTCTTAACCCTCAGAAATATATGAAATACTCCTAGTAAAATGGTTTCCTGCAAAAGCAAGTCTCTTAACAAGATTTCCAATTTCTTGTAATACTAATGATTGTAGATACTTGAGGACAACAAAACTTGAGGGAATGTTTCCAATAGAAACATGGGATTTAATCTAAACTCTAGTGATTCTAAGGTTCCTGCAAGTTTCTCCCAATTTCCAGTAGGGATGGAAACTGGAAGCCAGTTTGGTGATTGAAAACAGTTGAAGAAAGATAGGACTTTCAGGTTCTTGAGTTCAAATAATTCTGGTCTAAATCCCAATTATTCAGCAAAACTAAGAAAATTACCATGAATACGCCCGAGATTAAGATAACTGATCAAAAAATAGAAAGAGAGAGATGTAAAAGTGATTAAAGAATTCAACTTCCAACGAGCTACAAAGCTAAACTGCAGATTCATTGAGATCCAATCAAGAAGCTTATACATCTCTCTTTCTTTTTTTTCTTTTTTTTAAAAGCCAAATATGAGCTCAAAACACAAGGTGTGCCAATATTCAAATTACAGAAGCAAGATTAAGCAACAATAAACTGAAATGTTTAAATTGCACACAATTAATTCACCACATCAATGACATAGAAAGTCGATTTCCACCTCCACTTAGAAAATAAATACTTATCAACTATTCCATACAACCCATACTATTACTATCTTCACGGATATGGCTTCTCAAAAAAATTTGCAGCAGCCAAAATTCATCTGCTGTGACAAAGCCTACTGTTACAAGTGATATGGCTATTAGTTTACATATATTAACCAAATGGCATGCCTTCAGAGAGTAACCAAAATCAGTAGTAACAATTAAGTATTCCTTAAAATTTCTCCTTAATTCTCCAAAACCGAATTGCCATACTGACAACAAAATTAAAGCAGTTGCAACAATTAAGTATTCCTTAAAATTTCTCCTTAATTCTCCAAAACCGAATTGCCATACCGACAACAAAAATCAAGCAGTTGCAACAATTAAGATTCCTTAAAATTTCTCCTTAATTCTCCAAAACCGAATTGCCATACTGACGACAACAAAAATACAGCAGCCGACCACCACCACCAAAATGACACCAAAGACTAGTGCTATCTCCACTCCTTGCCAAGCTACCACGGACAACAAAAATTTAAATCGAAATATCAACGTTTGTGACTCTGTTATCATGTTTTGACAGGCATAATACCAGCATCTCATAATTTTCAAATTTAAAATCATCTAGCCTCAAATACCAAACATCAAATTTCACATCTAAAATCATTGAAATTTGAAACACAATACAACCATCTTAATTTATCAAATTAGGATTATCTAGGCTCAAATGTTGAATTTGTATCTAAGACTTATCGAGGCACAATACCAACATCCCAATTCATAGAATTTAGAACCATCTAAGCTCAAATACCAAATGTCACATCAAATATCATCAAGGCACATTATCATCATCCCAATATATACCGAATTTATGATTATTTGGGCTTAAATATCAATTTTCACTTTCAAGGTTCTAGTCTTAATTATTGAATTTTGAATCTAAGGTCATCGAGGTTCAATACTAATTTATCGAATTTACGACCATGTTGCCTCAAATACCGAATTCACATCCAAGGTCATCGAATCACAACACCATCATCAAACTTTATCAAATTTAGAACCCCTCTAGACTCAAACATCAGATTTGGCATTCAAAGTCATCTAGGGACAATACTTTCACCCCAAATTATGGAACATAGATCATACAAATATCATTTTTCCCTTTCAACATCAAGCCACAATTTCACCGTCCCAAATTATCGAATTTATGATCATATAGGAGGTTCAAATATCAAGTTTTGCATTCATAGTCGTTGAGGCAACCATCACCTTAATTTATCAATTTAGTATCTTCTAGGGTGAAATGTCAATTTTGTATCTAAGGTTATCGAGTTACAATACCATCATCCCAATTTAGTAAATTTGGGATAATATAACTCAAATACCGAATTTCTTATCTAATGTCATCGAGACATACTGAATTTCTTATCCGATGTCATCAAGACATACTGAATTTCTTATCTAATGTCATCGAGACATAATACCATCCTCCCAATGTATTGAATTAAGAACCATTTCGGCTCAAATACCAACTTTCACTTTCAAGCTCAACTAGACACATTACCATAATCCCAATTTATCAAATTATGATCACATGGGATCAAATATCAAGTTTAGCATTTATGGTGATCAAGGCAACAAGCATCCCGATTATCATATTTAAGATCATCTAAGTTCAAATATTGAATTCATTTAAGGGTCAATCTGACATGCATTTCAAGTTATGAATAAATATTCATATTGAAGTTGCATTTAGGCAACCAACACAGTTTTGGAGACAGGGTAAGTTTGCTAACCGAAAGGCAACAACCGATTGACCAGAAATCCAAACAATAACCCATTGAAAATAGAAAGAGAGATGTAGCATTGATTAGAGAATTCAAAATGCGACAAGCTACAAAGCTAAACTTGATAGAACTGCAGATTCATTGAAAGTCCAGTCAAGAAGCTATATCTCTCTGTTTCTAATCGAAACAACCAGGGACAGCAGAAACATGAATCCATATATAAACGCTTGTGACTCTATGGTCATATTTTAGGGGCAACAATTCCAATCAAATTTATAGCGTTCCAATAATCAAGATTCGTGAGAAAGTTATTATCTCCATTTAAAGAATCACTAGTACTGTAGCAAAAAAACAAGAATAACAAAGCAGCCAAAATTCATCTGTTGTGACAAAGCCTACTGTTACAAGTGATATGGCTATTAGTTTGCATATATTAACCAAATGGCATGCCTTCAGAGAGTAACAAAAAGCAGTAGCAACAATTAAGTATTCCTTAAAATCTTTCCTTAATTTACCAAAACCGAATTGCAATACTGACAACAACAAAAATACAGCAGCCCACCACCACCACCTCCAAAATGACACCAAAGACTAGTGCTATCCCCACTCCTCGCCAAGCTACCACGGACAACAGAAATTTGAATCAAAAAATCAACGCTTGTGACTGTTATCATGTTTTTATTTTTTGAACGCTTGTGACTGTTATCATGTTTTTACAGCATAATACCAGTATCTCATAATTTTCAAATATCAAATTTCACATCTAGTATCATTAAAACACAATACTACCATACCATCTTAATTTATCAAATTACCATCTTAATTTATCAAATTAGGATGACTAGGCTCAAATATTGAATTTGCATCTAAGACTTATCGAGGCACAAAACGAACATCCCAACTCAGGGAATTTGAAATCATCTAGGCTCAAATATTGAATGTCACATCAAATATCATCGAGACACATTATCATCATCCCAAAACACCGAAGTTATGATCATTTGGGCTCAAATATCAATTTTCACTTTCAAGGTTCTAGTCTCAATTATCGAATGTTGAATCTAAGGACAAATACTGAATTCCACCATCCTAATTTATTGAATTTACGACCATGTAAGCTCAAATACTGAATTCACATCCAAGATCATCGAATCACAACACCATCACCAAACTTTATCAAATTTAGGACCCCTCTAAGCTCAAACATCAAATTTGACGCTCAAAGTCATCTAGGGACAATACTTTCACCCCAAATTACAGAACTTACATCATTTAGAATCAAATATCATTTTTCCCTTTCAACAACAAGCCACAATATCACTATCCCAAATTATCGAATTTATGATCATTAGGAGGCTCAAATATCAAGTTTTGCATTCATAGTCATCGAGGCAACCGTCATCTTAATTTATCAATTTAGTATCATCTTGGCTCAAATATCAAATTTGTATCTAAGGTCATAGAGTCACAATACCGTCATCCCAACTTATTGAATTTGGGATTATCTAAGCTCAAATACCGAATTTCTTATCCAATGTCATCAAGACATACGAAAATTCTTATCCAACGTCATTGAGACATAATACCATCCTCCCAATTTAATGAATCATTTAGGCTGAAATACCAATTTTTGCTTTCAAGCCCAATAGACACATTACCATCATCCCAATTTATCAAATTATGATCACATAGGATCAAATATCAAGTTTAGCATCTATGGTAATCGAGGTGACAAGCATCTCAATTATCATATTTAAGATCATATAAGTTCAAATACGGAATTCCATTAAGGGTCAATGTGACATAATACCATCCTCCCAATTTAATGAATCATTTAGGCTCAAATACCAATTTTTGCTTTCAAGTCCAATAGACACATTACCATCATCCCAATTTATCAAATTATGATCACATAGGATCAAATATCAAGTTTAGCATCTATGGTAATCGAGGCGACAAACATCCCAATTATCATATTTAAGATCATATAAGCTCAAATATGGAATTCCATTAAGGGTCAATGTGACATGTCATCGAGGCGACAAGCATTCCAATTATCATATTTAAGATCATATAAGATCAAATATGGAATTCCATTAAGGGTCAATGTCACATACCATCGAGGCAACAAGTATCCCAATTATCATATTTAAGATCATATAAGTTCAACTATTAAATTCCATTAAGGGTCAACGAGACACGCACTTCAAGTTATGAATAAATATTCATATTGAAGTTGCATTTAGGCCATCAACATTGCATCCTGATTTACTATGAACAAAGGATCCATATTGCAAGCATATTTTGAGTAAATAATTCATCCCGTCATTAAACTAAGGGTCATCGAGACATAGCATCGCAAGTTATCTTAATGATTCATCTTGCAATTATTCATTTTTATCAACCTGCATGAATAATAATGAATCATCAAGATTATACAATCTTGGATAATCAAGAATAATATGATAATGTTGCAAACAAAAACCCTACCCCAAAACGTTTCTTGCCAAACACGGTTTTGGAGACAGGGTATGTTTGCTAACCGAAAGGCAACAACCGATTGACCAGAAATCCAAACAATAACCCATTGAAAATAGAAAGAGAGATGTAGCATTGATTAGAGAATTCAAAATGCGACAAGCTACAAAGCTAAACTTAATAGGACTGCAGATTCATTGAAAGTCCAGCCAAGAAGCTATGTCTCTCTGTTTCTAATCGAAACAACCAGGGACAGCAGAAACATGAATCCATATATAAACGCTTGTGACTCTACGGTCATATTTTAGGGGCAACAATTCCAATCAAAATTTATAGGGTTCCAATAATCAAGATTCGTGAGAAAGTTATTAGCTCCATTTAAAGAATCACTAGTACTGTGGCAAACAAACAAGAATAACAAAGCAGCCAAAATCCATCTGTTGTGACAAAGCCTACTGTTACAAGTGATATGGCCATTAGTTTGCATATATTAACCAAATGGCATGCCTTCAGAGAGTAACCAAAAGCAGTAAAATTTCTCCTTCATTTTCCAAAACTGAATTTCCATATTGACAACAACAAAAATAGAGCAGCCCACCACCACCGCCAAAATGCAACCAAAAACTAGTACTATCTCCACTTCTTGCCAAGCTACCAGGACAACAGAAATTTGAATCCAAAAATCAACGCTTGTGACTCTATTATCATGTTTTCACAGCATAATACTAACATCTCATAATTTTAAAATATCAAATTTAACATCTAATATCATTAAAACACAATATTACCATCAAGATTATAAAATCTTGGATAATCAAGAATAATATGATAATGTTGCAAACAAATACCCTACCCCAAACCTTTTCTTGCCAAACACGGCTTTAGAGACAGGGTGTGTTCGCTAACCGAAAGGCAACAATCGATTGACCAGAAATCCAAACAATAACCCATTGAAAATAGAAAGAGAGATGAAGCATTGATTAGAGAATTCAAAATGCGACAAGCTATAAAGCTAAACTTGACAGGACTGCAGATTCATTGAAAGTCCAGTCAAGAAGCTATGTCTCTCTGTTTCTAATTGAAACAACTAGGGACAGCACAAAACATGAATCCATATATAAATGCTTGTGACTCTATGGTCATATTTTCAGGCATGAATAATAATGAATCATCAAGATTATACAATCTTGGATAATCAAGAATAATATGATAATGTTGCAAACAAATACCCTACCCCAAACCTTTTCTTGCCAAACATGGTTTTGGAGACAAGGTATGTTTGCTAACCGAAAGGCAACAATCGATTGACCAGAATTCCAAACAATAACCCATTGAAAATAGAAAGAGAGATGTAGCGTTGATTAGAGAATTCAAAATGCGACAAGCTACAAAGCTAAACTTGACAGGACTGCAGATTCATTGAAAGTCCAGTCAAGAAGCTACATCTCTCTGTTTCTAATCGAAACAACCAGGGACAGCACAAAACATGAATCCATGTATAAATCCTTGTGACTCTATGGTCATATTTTCAGGCATGAATAATAATGAATCATCAAGATTATACAATCTTGGATAATCAAGAATAATATGATAATGTTGCAAACAAAAACCCTACCCCAAAACTTTTCTTGCCAAACACAGTTTTGGAAACAGGGTATGTCCGCTAACCGAAAGGCAACAATCGACTGACCAGAAATCCAAACAATAACCCATTGAAAATAGAAAGAGAGATGTAGCATTGATTAGAGAATTCAAAATGCGACAAGCTACAAAGCTAAACTCGACAGGACTGCAGATTCATTGAAAGTCCAGTCAAGAAGCTATGTCTCTCTGTTTCTAATTTAAACAACTAGGGACAGCACAAAACATGAATCCATATATAAATGCTTGTGACTCTATGGTCAAATTTTCAGGCATGAATAATAATGATTCGTCAAGATTATACAATCTTGGATAATCAAGAATTATATGATAATGTTGCAAACAAAAACCCTACCCCAAACCTTTTCTTGCCAAACACGGTTTTGGAGACAGGGTATGTTTGCTAACCGAAAGGCAACAATCGACTGACCAGAAATCCAAACAATAACCCATTGAAAATAGAAAGAGAGATGTAGCAATGATTAGAGATTTCAAAATGCGACAAGCTACAAAGCTAAACTTGACAGGACTGCAGATTCATTGAAAGTCCAGTCAAGAAGCTATGTCTCTCTGTTTCTAATTGAAACAACTAGGGACAGCACAAAACATGAATCCATATATAAATGCTTATGACTCTATGGTCATATTTTCAAGCATGAATAATAATGACATCAAGATTATACAATCTTGGATAATCAAGAATAATATGATAATGTTGCAAACAAAAACCCTACCCCGAAACTTTTCTTGCCAAACACAGTTTTAGAAACAGGGTATGTTTGCTAACCGAAAGGCAACATTCGACTGACCAGAAATCCAAACAATAACCCATTGAAAATAGAAAGAGAGATGTAGCATTGATTAGAGAATTCAAAATGCGACAAGCTACAAAGCTAAACTTGACAGGACTGCAGATTCATTGAAAGTCCAGTCAAGAAGCTACATCTCTCTGTTTCTAATCGAAACAACCAGGGACAGCACAAAACATGAATCCATGTATAAATCCTTGTGACTCTATGGTCATATTTTCAGGCATGAATAATAATGAATCATCAAGATTATACAATCTTGGATAATCAAGAATTATATGATAATGTTGCAAACAAAAACCCTACCCCAAAACTTTTATTGCCAAACACGGTTTTGGAGACAGGGTATGTTTGCTAACCGAAAGGCAACAATCGACTGACCAGAAATCCAAACAATAATCCATTCAAAATAGAAAGAGAGAGTAGCATTGATTAAAGAATTCAAATTCCAACAAGCTATAAAGCTAAACTTGATAGGACTGCAGATTCATTGAAAGTCCAATCAAGAAGCTACATCTCTCTGTTTCTAATTGAAACCACCAGGGACAGCACAAAACATGAATCCAAATATAAATGCTTGTGACTCTATGGTCATATTTTCAGGCATGAATAATAATGAATCATCAAGATTATACAATCTTGGATAATCAAGAATAATATGATAATGTTGCAAACAAAACCCCCACCCCAAAACTTTTATTGCCAAACATGGTTTTGGAGACAGGGTATGTTTACTAACCTAAAAGCAACAATCGATTGACCAGAAATCCAAACAATAATCCATTGAAAATAGAAACAGAGATGTAGCATTGATTAAAGAATTCAAAATCCGACAAGCTACAAAGCTAAACTTGATAGGACTGCAGATTCATTGAAAGTCCAGTCAAGAAGCTACATCTCTCTGTTTCTAATTGAAACAACCAGGGACACAGCACAAAACAAGAATCCATATATAAATGCTTGTGACTCTATGGTCATATTTTCAGGCATGAATAATAATGAATCATCAAGATTATACGATCTTGGATAATCAAGAATTATATGATAATGTTGCAAACAAAAACCCTACCCCAAAACTTTTATTGCCAAACACGGTTTTGGAGACAGGGTATGTTTGCTAACCGAAAGGCAACAATCGACTGACCAGAAATCCAAACAATAACCCATTGAAAATAGAAAGAGAGATGTAGCATTGATGAAAGAATTCAAATTCCAACAAGCTATAAAGCTAAACTTGATAGGACTGCAGATTCATTGAAAGTCCAATCAAGATGCTACATCTCTCTGTTTCTAATCGAAACAACCAGGGACAGCAGAAACATGAATCATATTTTAGGGGCAACAATTCCAATCAAATTTATAGGGTTCCAATAATCAAGATTCGTGAGAAAGTTATTAGTTCCATTTAAAGAATCACATAGTAGTGTGGCAAACAAACACGAATCTTGATAAAGGATCGAAAATGGAGAGATATTAAATTTGAGAGGAGTGCAAATTTATTGCAAGGTCGAATAAAGAAACTTGTATACAAAGTTGTGAAGATTGAAATCTAGAAAAAGAGAGATGAAAGTGTACCGAAACGAGAGATAGAATTGAGAGATTGCAGATTCATCAAGAAACTAATTCTCTCTTTTTTGTTTCATGACGCAACTCTCTTTGTCTCCCGCGGGTTCTCGTTTCCGTTAACAAATAAAACCCTATTGTGTGCTATATGGTATTTATAATTTAAATTGTTAATACTTTTTTTCTTTTGCTTTTTATGTAAGCTACGCGTTTTTTGTACAGTATCTTTACGCTATCTTGTACAGTATCTGTTTTTTCTTTTTTTACGATTTTTTAATTTTGTTTTTGACGGAACGCGTTATTTTTTACGATATTAAAAAAAAAAAAACTAAAACTAAAAAAAAGTCACACGTAATCCTATTAAAATTAATCTCTATAATTTATTATTTTTATAGTTTTTTTTATTTTCTTTAAATTGATAATAAACTACTTTTAAAATTACAAAAATAACAGAAAATACATTATATAAATTATTTTATCTTACTCTAACTTATTCTTTAATTTCACCCCTCTCCGTCAACTTCTATCAAAATGTTTAAAAATCCTATTTTAATTTAGCAGGTATTTTTATCCTCTCAGTTAAGTTATTATAAATTTAGTGTATTTTATCAAACGGATCTTTTGAGCTCAATTGACC
>JBBPBT010000685.1:4887574-4907865 GCA_037974875.1 Cicer bijugum
ATTTTGTTAATTGATTAATAATTTGTTACTAGATGTAGGGGTCAGTTTATGGGAGAAAAATAATTCAAACTACTAAAAAATAGTCAAATTGATTTATGCAATTTGTCCTCTCAAAATCCGAACTAAAAGAGAGTTGATTTGATTCAATTCAATTAGATTTGTAATCTTAAATATTTAATTTAAATAAAAAAAATGGTAAACACTATAAAATTTTCTATACTATCAAAACAATTAAATAAGTTACAAAGGAACAAAATAATAAATGATAACTAAAAAGCATTTGACGTATTTTTTAAATTAAAACTATTAATATTATAGTGTGAAATAAAGAAAATACTAATAAAATATAATAGTTTGATAAGAGTTTTGGATGATATTTTTAAATTATGTGAAATCGATTTCAAATCAATGTAAGTCAATTTGATCGGTTTGGTTCAATTAAGACTTAAACGTGCAAAAATAGAACCATTTTAATTGATTTGAAATGAAGTTTTAGTTTTTATTGAATAATTGGTTTGATTTTTATATTCCTATATGAGTAAACTCGCAAGTGGTTCAATGAACTTTGAAATAGACACAAATACTATATTAAAATTTGAATTGAGTATAACGTAACCTCACAAAATCTAATTTATAAGATGATTACCCACCACTTATAAACACTTTGTGATAACTTATCTCATTCAATAGATATGAGACTCTTAACATCTTTGTTCGTTCTAAAATGAGTTGATCTATAATGATAATTTGTTGAAGTATTTTTTTTTATTCCTTTTTCTTATTTTTCTATCTATTTTATTCGTTGACTTATAAGATATGACTGAATTTAAATATAAATAGTTAATTATACATTAATTATAAAATAGTTAAATATATATATATAACTTTATATATTGAATGCATTAAAATTTTCAATAAAAATCGAATGTCAAAATTTATTATAGTTTAACCCTTTAAATTTTACATCAACGGTCATGAAGTGAATTTATATAAGTGGCGAAATCGACATATACACAGTTAAATAAAAAAATATATAAAATGAAGATTGATTATATTCCAAACTTCAACAATTTGCTGGATATATAACTTGTTTGTTTAGATAACAAGAGAAACATTTCGTCTGATCAAATAATAATAAAGTCAAATAAGCAAGTAATAATAAGATAAATTGTCTTAACATCAAATGATAAAATATAGTGAATATTATGTCAGACCTGGTGGAGGCGGGAATTTGAGATACCAACCAAGACAATATATAATCACCAATAAAAATGAAGTTCTATGCTTAAATGTACTGGTTATTTTTAAAACAATTAGGACACCATCTAGAAAATTCACAAGTTTATTTCAAATCTCATAAGAATATTTTGATATAAAAAAGGAACACAAATTTTTTTAGAATATTAAAATGATATTTTGACATAAAAAAATAGGAATGCAAATATTTTTTTAATTTTTTTAATAATGGTTCAATGCACTATTTGTTATACAAATATTTCATTATATACTAATATTATCCCTAACCTCTAAGTACATAATCAAATTCAACCATGTACAATTTACGCCATTCAACTTAATTATGGACGTTATTGTTATTTATAATTATTTAATATCAGTAATTTTTTCAAACATCTGGACTATATCTATATTAATAAAAAAGTTTATTTTTTTCCTTCTCAAATTCAAAAGATTAAACAGTAAAACTTAAGTGATTGAGTTATGAATCTTTAATATATTAAAACAAAATCATCTTCCCACGAGTGGCTTCCCTCCAAAACTTTCCATTATCCCTCCTTAATTGCTCTTTAGTCTTTGATTTGATTTAATCACCCTAAATACTTCTATTTAATAAACTTAAAAAATGTTTTCCCGTGCTTCTATTTATTTATTCATTTATTTATTTATTTTTTTAAGTTTAACGTCTTTTAACCTTTGATCATATTTCTTGGGTAACTTATAAAAAAATTCATTAAAAGTTCCCACGTCTATGAACTTTTCTTGGGTAACTTAAAAGTTCATAGACGTGGATGTATATAAATTTTTAATGGACGTACTTATAAAAAAACTTAAAATAGAATTGAAATATTATGTGATACAGTTTGATATACTATTAAAATTATGTTATATATCTAAATATAATTTAAATTTGTAACGTTTTAATTTGTTTGTTTATTTACAACAATTTAAAAGTGACTAATGTATATTTGTATAATATAATAATGATGTAGACTTTTAAACGTTTTTAAGTATTGTTATATTTTTACAAAGGTCAATCAAAACCTTAACAATATGTCTTTGTAAGGTAATATATCAGCTTCAGCCTTAATATTTTTAATATAGCTCCGAGTGATACTTTACAAAATTTACTCTTCAACCCAGTACTTTACAAAAAAATTACTAAATAGATCATACTAATGACTCTATATAACTACGTTTTAACAGTTTTTATTAACTTTAATATAATTTATTTGGTTAGATCCCGAAAAAAAAAAGTGCTTGTCTTTCTCTATAAACATTCAATTTATTTTCACATTAAAAATGGCTATTTAATTTGGTGCTTAATAGCACCACCACCGTAGATGGTAACCCCTGTCCATATAGAGTGACGTTAGAACATAAAGGAAGGCTGTGGCATGCACTAGATCCACATTCTGTCTTCGTATTGTACGCTTTGGTAATGCTTTTAGGTGTTGTAGCAATTTTTATTAATTTTATTATTTAATTATATTGTGCCCATAATCAAAACTCCAACTTAAACTATCACAATATAACAAATAGGATTTCTAATCCATACTTTACTGAAATTTACTTCTAAAAAGTTTGCACCATCAAGTCAAATTAGTGTCAAATAACTCTCATTTAAAACAAAAATGGTAAATATACTTCAACTTATTGTTGTTAAAATGTTACTTTCAAAGTACATGGAGAAAAGTATATGGACAAAAATAGAGTGATCAAAGATACCAAATAATACTTTTGGTTTTTTGTTCATTTGAAATGAGTAAGTTTTAGGATGAGTTGTCTTTATAAATGGTACTTCATTAATTAATATTTAAAAATTATTGAAAATTATAACGACGATCGATGATATTCTTTATAAATAATAATTTATAACTATCATCGTATTTATGGATAACACAATAATTCAATTGATATCTATTCAATTTAAAATATTTATTTGTTTTTTATTTATTAAATTAATATAATTGAAGTCACAAAAAAAAATTGATTATTAATAAAAAAAAAGTATCTGAACACAAATAGTTGACACAATATTTGACATCTATGCATTGTTCATCATATTTATGTGTGAACAATGAATTTCTTTTTCTGAAATAAATTATTTTTTAATTATTATTTTTAGTTATTTAAACATTTTTTTTAAACACATATACAATTTTATATCATTAATTATTTTAAATACTTAATTGACAACGAAAATATGAATCATTAATCACTTTATTGTATATCTCATTAATCACTAAAATGTAAACATTAATCACTTCAAAATATTGTATTTAAAATGTTTAATATCATGTATTTTAATGATTAAAGATATATATATATATATTTATTTTTTTTTTATTTAAAAAAAAAGAACAGTACTCTAAATATATGCAAAAAGTTTTATGTATACAATGTTTATCTCAAAAATTCTATTCCACTTACACAACTATTATTAACCTGGGAAATAGTGGTCTGTCTATTAGAATTTTAAGTTCAAGAGGGTTTTTTCCCTCCCTAAAATGATGTCAAGGGTATACGAAGGATGATTGGGCAGTTTTCAAAATGCTAAACACTACGATGGTGTAATTTTAATTTAGATTTAATTATAAATTTTTAATTTTATATGCTATTTTAAAGTTTAACAATTTTATTTTTTTAAATATTATAATATGTTTTAAAAATATGATATATAATATGACTACGTAAAATGACTAATATATTTATAATTATAATAAAAAAAAATTAATAATTTATTTTTTTATTTAAAAAAAAATTTAATTTTTGTAATTTAATTAATAATACATAAATTATCAATATATCTAAATAACTTGATATCATAAAATTATATTTTAAAATATGTCAAATAATAATTTTTTAAGTTTAAAAATATTCAATAGAATTAAAATTATGAATTTTAAAATAAAAAAACAAATTTAGATAAATTAATAAAAACAAAAAGAAAAAACTGCAATTAAGATTTTAATTTATGAAAGTATACACAACGGCGCCGGGGAAACTCTGTTTGAAAATGAAGGACAATCAATAATTGCAATTTTCCCGCACTAAAGTTTGCACTGAGAAACTCCACACATTGAGGAGAAGAAGAAGAAGAAGAAGATAGCAGCAATGGACCCTTCCAACAACACTGAAACCGAAGAAGAAACCATTGCCTTCAACAGGAAACGTGCACGCCGCGTCAGCTTCGCCGACAATGAAATCACCTCCGTCCACATCTTTCGCCCCGACGACGACCACTCCTCCTCCTCCTCTTCCGACATCCGCGTCGAACCATTAGGCCTCTTCCGCGAACTTGGCGGAGACAGCGACGACGAAGAAGTCGTCCGCCATAGAAACCCTATCGACGACGCTGCTGAACCGGTCGATCACAGGAACTCCTTCCTTCAACCAATCGGCTCCCCCTCTCCCGGCGGCAGCACTACCACCGCCGGCGACGACGACACTGATGGTGAGTCCTAATCTCATGTAGCTAACTGTGTCAGTTGTTATCGTTTTCGTGTTTCTCACAAATTCATTTTTGCAGATGATGATTTTCGCGGTCCTGTGTCTACTGATTTCATCCGACCGGAACGTTTATCGGATTCCGGTGTCTCAGACGACATTACGATGGACTCAACGGCCTTCTCAATGCATTACCGGAGTATCGCCCGTTCGGAATCAGGTGATCTCAAAACACCGACTAGGTTTGACGCTACGATGACAACAGTCGGTCGAAGCAGTGGCACTCCGGGGAGTTACATGGAACTCACTGAACTTGAAAAGAAGGTGCTTCATACGCCGGATTTGGTGGCGAGCGGTGGCGGGGACTCTGATGACATGAGCATCGAGGGGGAACAACGGAAAACCTATGATTATGGAAGACTCTCTCCTAGTTTAGTTGCAATATTAGCACAGGGAAGCAGTGATTTGCTTAGTGTTTCACCATTAGGTTCGACGGCTAAACATTCACCAATTACAAATCATATGGAGGCTTTACCCAATAATAATACTACAGTTGCGTCTGCTTCCGAGTCTTCAACCAAGGTTAATAATCTTTTAGGTCACTAATTTCTTTGGTCATTTGTTTTCAATCTTTTTAGGTGTTCATTGTTTATCATGATACTGTTGTGGTTGTGGGCTTGTGGCTATCCTTATATATGCTATTACATCTGTTGAATTGTGTAAATGCATGGTAATTGATAAGTCATGTTTGTTATTTTCATTTTCAGAACACTAAGGAGTTTGTTAATGATGCAACTCTGGTAGCTTGTAAACAGTTGGATTTTGCTAAGGCTAATAGAGGAACCCCGCCAAAGATGAATGAAGGTGATAAGTTAGAATTGGCTGCTAAGTATGAACTTGGTTTCTGGGAAGGCCCCATAAATGAGAGTAATTCTAATGACAGAGGACAAGTGTCTGGCTCTAATCATAAGTCTGATCAAGTAACTGGAAATCATCCAGTACATACACCACTGTCACTATCTGCAACAAAACTAGTAATTATGGGTTCTCCTGATTCATTCAGAGGTACTGGAAATATAACTCCCTCCTTAAAGCAATCTGGTTTGCTTGTGCCTGAGGTACATGTTGCAAATAGTGCAACTTTGTCCTCCTTACGGAAAAGCATTTCAAAGCTGAGAACTCTTGAGACTACTCCCAACACTTGTACTCTCATAGAAGGAAGTGAGAAATTGAAACGTAGGTTATCAAAATACGCCCCAGGGACTTCTTTTTTTAGTGAAAAAGATTTTCAATACAAGCAAGTTGAAACTGTTACTGCTCCTTTGGAGGAACAGCCGATTAGTTTAACTCTAGAAAATAAAATTCATAGAAGTTTGATCAACACTGATGACCGTGTAGTTGATTCTTTGATAAATATTAGCAGGTTAAGCCAAAATGAAGAGACTGTGGCCACCAAAGGGGATGAAGAAAATGTTTGTTTGATTTCGGCCGGTGTTTCCCACAATGATGAAAATCTTAAGCCTGTGGATATTGGCACTTCTACTTCTCCCTTGCTAAAGACTCATATAACACGAGTGGCAGATTTTGACCTGGCAGATAGCACAGTTGAGAAAAGAAACGGCGGAATTCTAACCGCTACGCATGGAAAAACTTTTTCTTCCCCTGTAAAATCATTTGACCATCATTTATCACCATCTGTAGAATGTCAAAGTAATTGCCGTGGTGAGTTGAAGCAGCTAGATCTGCATAATGGAGCTGCTAATAATGCTTTAGGACAAGCCATTGAATACGACAAACCCCCAGTAGCTAAAAAATTGGATTTGTCTGATGTTGAAAGCAGTGAACAACCCAGCTCACCTTCTGAGGATGCACAGGTCAGCAAATTTACCAAGGTAAATTTATAAAAAATGGCTATTTTTTGTTTAGTTATGATTCATGCTAGTGTAAAAAGGAAAATGTCACTGAAACCTTTGCATATCCATATTACTTCAAGAAACATTTGGGGTCATTTGCTAAAATGATAGAAAAAAATATTCGAGTTTGATTCCAAATATGGATATTTAGTTCATCTGCTTCCATGACATGACTTTCAGATTCAATTATTAAAAAGATAGAGATTTACTGATACATTCTCGCTTAGATATTTGTCTATCTTCTTAATTTTAATGCTCCACTTCTATGGTTGTGTATCCGTAAGTATAATTATGTTTTAAGCTTTTAGCAGAGTCATGTTTTTCTATAGTTTTACATTCTCATTATTATAACATAAAACGGCATACTCTAAAATTTGCTAAACTACCTAATCCGATGTCTACAGCATATTTTTCCTTTCCCCTAAATTTAATGTTGCTAAGAATATATAATAAATCGGTAAATGAAAACATATATATATGTATGTATCAGGACTTCATTGACAATTACACTAATAGATGGGAAAAGGAAGGAGAAACTAGAAAAACAGCATCAAAATTAAACTTATAGCCGAGGGATTCATGTTAGGGGAAGTAGCTACCTTGCCAAATGATAGATGAAATAAAAAAATATCAAAATTGAGGAAGTGGCTCTAAATTCTTCTTTACTTTCTGCTTAGTTAGAGAAAGAATTTGGTTCTGTTTAAATTAAGGATGTTGGATCTTGCCTGGATTAACAAACCCTTTTAGGAATAAAACAACCTTCAAGCGAAAACTGGTGCAATAATAATAATCTGTTAAATTGCAATGTATGTCTCAGTTATGTAGGGTTGTCCATGCATTGCAAATTTCTGTACTGTGTAATATGAAATTTGGAGATATTGAAATTGTAAAGCTCGTAGTTTGCCAATGAAAACTTTACTTACCAGCCAAATTCTTTGAAATATTTGGTTTGAGCTCAGTTTTTAATCATTATAATTTGTAAACCCTACTTCAGCTTGCCTTATTTTGTGTAGGCAAGTTAAAAAATTTATTGTTATGTTTGTTTATAAAATTAAAATTTGGACTCTTGCAAAAATGTATGAGTAAAGGTGTGTCTCCAGAGATCAAACATTGCTTTCAGTAGAAGACTAATTTTTCTTTCTTTTATAATGTTGTTCTATGCTTCTGAATTGTTATTGATTTGACACTGATTTAATGCTTGGATGATTTAGAGTGCATTGAAGGGAAAACCAGCCAGGAGTCCTTCTAATAGATTTCTCGTTCTGAGCAGTCCTATTCAAGAAGTAACAAATGTGTTGCCCTCTCCGCAAGAGCCTCCTAGTGAGTTGTTCCACAGTAATATCCGAGACTTGTCTCACAGGATTAATTCTGATGGTCACGGTGTTGATCTTGATAACGATGACCATCCGGTACTCCAAGTAGCTCAGAGCCCTCTTACCAAAACTGGTATCGAGGTTTCTTCTGGGAAGAAAAGGAACTTGTCTCACAGGATTAATTCTGATGGTCACGGTGTTGATCTTGATAACGAAGACCATCTGGTACTCCAAGTAGCTCAGAGCCCTCTTACCAAAACTGGTATTGAGGTTTCTTCTGGGAAGAAAAGGAAAAGTGTTGAGATACTAAGTGATGGAAACAATTTAGATAAGATAGGGAGGATTGATAGAAGTCCAGAGGCTCATAAAAGTGGGAATGGAGAGCTACAGTTTGTTTTGGAACAAACGGGTTATATGAGAAATGAAAGAGAAAATTTTGGAGATCAGAAGTGTAATGATTGGGATCATGTATGGTTACTGCTTTATATTAATAATTCGTTAGAATTTTGTTGTTTTCTTGGACCCCTTAAGTCTTTACTTTTCAATTATCTTGCAGATTCTGAAAAGATTCTCAGCCAGCACAAAACAGTTGCTTTCTCCATCATTGGATAAGCTAAATATGAATTTGGTATGTTCTAATATATGGCTGTAGAATTAGAAAATAATAGCATTAAAATAAAATTGTGGATGTTGTTGCTTACTTTTTTATCATTCACAAATATTTTATCATAGATATTTATATGAGTAATTCATTTTTGCTCTCAATATTTAGATTGGTAGGCTGGAAGATCTTTTGGTTCGTCTGCAGAAAGTTAACAAATGGGATGTTCTTTCGTCTGAAATTCATTCTCAGGTCTGTTAGATCAGATCATCAAATTTAGTGCAGTTCTCTAGTTATATTATATCACGAAGAAGCTTATATTTGTAGTGATTAGTACACATCACTTCCTCTAAACACAATATCCAAGGGCCTATTTCCTATGAGACAACATTTTCTGTTTTCACTTATAATTAGAAAAAACCATCTTGTTTTCAATTTATTTATTGATTTCAAGGATCTGTCTAGGTTACTGTGAAAATAATAATATTTTTTCCATTCCCTGTACAGACATTTGATAATAAACGATGCAATTTTGTAAAAAAAAAGTGCAAACAGGAAATGAAAACTAAATATTTTCTCAAAACAAACTTGTTCAATGTTCGTAATTTTCTCTCTCTTATTGACATGGTTCTTGTTTTTCTTTCAGAAGAAATTACCCGATCCTCTAAATATTCCCAGACACAAAAGGTATTTTGGGCTGTTTGACTAAGTCACTATGTGGATTATGTTGTTTCATACACAAGTTTATGGAACTGATTTTTTTTATTAGTGGTTGACTATGTTAAATATTTCTTTTGAAGGGCTGTGAAAATGAGAATGTTGCTGTTTAATATAGCATATGAGAGGGCCAAGCTACAATTAATGAATGTTAAGCGTGAGAGATTACTGGTATTCTCTCTTACACATCGGCATTAGTATTTAGCAATACTTACTTTTGGTGATACATACTTTCATTATGCACAGAAAAAAGTACAACAGTTGAGTTCTGGACTTCAAGAGACTCAGATGATGAAAAATTTCATGCCATGTTCAGCTAAGAGTGGACCTGTTGACATTCAAGCTGATGATAGTCGTAGCAATACAAGATTTTTAAATTCCCAAGGAGAATGTCAGGTATAATTCTGTGTGATTTATTTTAAATTAACATTATCACGATACACTTTCCATGCTATATCTGATCTTCAAAACCTTGTATTGGTATCGGAAATACATTGATGAATGCTGAGAGAATTACACTGATTAAAGGTTGCTACTTTGTCTTCCTTTGACTTAATTTGCTATAAGAGGAGTTAGCAATATCCACTTTTTTTTTCACTTTGGACAGAATACTCAACATTATACTTACAGCAAGTTTAATTTAAATGTATTTGAAGAATGAAAAACAAAAACCACATTCTCTCTCCTCACACTTCAATTCCCTTACTACACAGCATGTCAATCTTTGATGGAGCATTCTTACACACCCAGCTCTCCAAGTCCAAACACAATTTTGTCTCCATATTTTTGTTGTTAATGGAATCTTGGAGCTCAGATCTGCTATAGTTTTATCATGTCAAACTCACATTAATTCAATATATATAAGTTGTTAGCTGAATTGGTGACCCACTGTTTATTAGCAGAAATAGCGGTGCTATAGCTCTATTACGTAGAGTATTTTGATGAATCTTCCATGAAAACCGTGGTGCTATGCAGATTCCTCTAAATGGCCTGCAGCAGCCGCTATAGCATTTGCATCCACAATAGTAAAACTTAAGAGTCACAGCATATGTGCTGCACTTGACTGATTTTTATGATAGTAAAACTGAAAAGCCACACTCCACTCATGTATAATCAAACTGTAACCCTTTTGATTAACTATTCACGTTTCCTCCATTTCTAGTGAGTGTTTGGGCCCATCACTCGTTTATTTTTATATATGGACTTTACATCAACTGATAAATGCCCTGTTCATCTGATGAATGAACTTCCTCGCGTTTGCTTTGCATGATATATTTTCCCTTGCATGTCCCTAATTTCTGTTTATAGTTTATTGGTGCAACCTGATTATAAAGGTACAATATGTCGTCCATTGCATTTCAATTGGCTGTGTTTTATTGGTCAATGCTAGGTTTCTTGCAATAAAGTGATGGAAATGAGGCAGGAGCGTGAAAGTTTGGATCAGAAAGCAAAATCTTTAAGTGAATTCTTTTACAATTACTACAAGATGGAAGGGGATCAAAGCTGTACCAACATCATAAAATCTGTTCCTGATTATTTGGAAAAGAGGATGTCTTACAAGTTGGTATTCCAGAATTTGAAGGTGGTTCGGTTGTAGATATGGTTCTTATCTATGTACAAGATAACATTTCATTTTCTGACAAACATCTTATTTGTTACCCAGTTGTGGGATATTGAAGATTTTGAGCGTAAGGATGATTATCACATAATTATTCTCAACTATTGCGGATATATCATCCAAAGGTTATCTTTGATTTGTTTCTTTTTTTAAGGATTGGAGCTCAAGTGTATCTTTTGTGGCATACTGATTATCCAAGTGCCTATTAACTTTGATGGAATGTAGGTTCACAGTAAATGCTGGTCTATCAAGCATTACATTATCAACTAGCTTGAATGACGTGAATATTGGAAAGGTAATTTGGTGGACAAGTATCTGTTTTACTATCATATATATTCAATATTTATACCTTACAGTTTTCTAATGTTATACATTTAGTTTTCAGACCTATCCGAATATGGATGCTTTCTATGCGTTTGTGTTTGCCTTAACTCAACATACCACTAGCAAATGCGCAGGTCGAATCAGTATGGCACATGAAACACAGGTAAGTAACTGTTTTTTATGCTGATTTTCTTGTAGCATAGATTTCAAGTAACCCAAAGCCTTGTCACATCCACAACACCACTAGAGCTTCCAGATGCTAGCCCACAAGTGTGTGGGCTGTTATAAGCAATTGAAAAAAAGACAAACCGGTAGAAAAGGTGTTTTGTAAATTGGACCTAATTATAGACCTAATGGGTTATGAAGAAAGGTTTCACGGTTTTGGAGGCTTGGACAAGCTTTTAGAAACTACTTTACTTGTTGAACTAGTTGTTCACTTTGTTCGCAGTGTAGACTATGTTCCTATGGTGTTTGAAATGATGAGGCATCATTGGCAACAATTGTGCCTTAAGTACTGCAAGAAAGAGAGTAGGTTGACGGAGTCAGGACGTCATTCTTGCCCCTGGCCTGTAGTTATGTATTTTGTAAGAGTTAATAATATTTTTCCTTAGTCTACATATATGTACTATTTTATTGTCCCCATCAGAGAAAATTTATGGATCCACCACTGCTAATAGGGTTTACTCGTGTACATATGATGAACATGGACATCTGATAGTATAAGGATGTTACATGGTTCTTTATCTTACCAAGGATATTCTGTATCCACCTTCCCCCCTAAATTCTATGACGCTATTTCCAATTATCTTTTCTATTATCCTTTTGTTTCTATTTCTTGGGCTCAAAGATTTCTTTTACAACCTCATTGTGTGCTGTAGCTGACCGGCTATTTTATGCCAGATAACAGGTTCAATTCTATGTAATTTGCTAGATGTGGTTGAGGAGGTTCAGTTAGCTCAGATAGAGATTAGAAATTTGGTCCAAGCTAAGTTTAATTCTCATTCAGGTAAGCAAATTTCTTCTGCGCTTGAAATATTAAACTATGAGCCAATGTCTTAAAAATCAGATGGGGTGGTCAGTGAACCAGTGAAAGAGTGTTAATTACTAGTTGAACTCCAACCATTGTTGAACTGTTGATAATGAAATATATATATTATTAAAATCATATTATATAATAATATCAAGTAATAAACCAATATACAGTTATATGAAATTAAGTTAGATAAAAAAATTTATTTACCTTAAAACCATTTATATGTCTTGTAAGATAAAAGTTAATCAATAATAAGAGGCTAAATAATATATTTGAACCAAATGCTTTTGTAGGATAAGGCTCCAATCTCCACTAAAGTGAGTAATATCAACCGTTGATAAATAAATTAATAGTTGATATTATATGTAATGCATGACCAATCATGGGTAGTTATAATATTATCCCATTGATTTTATCAATTTACTAACTTCTCACTTTAGATGAGTCATATCCACTTTTGTAACCTCATACCAATCTTGTTACTTGACATTAGGCTTTTATTCAGAAAAATAACTATAGGGTTAATTATGTTTAGTCCTTATAAAATTATGACTTTCCAAACTTAGTCCCTAAATAAATTTTATTGACTTTTAGTTCCTATTTGAAAACTTTTTACAAAAAATAGACGCTGTCAGTCCCAAGAAAAGCAAAATAGAAGCAAAAAGTGAATAAATTTTAATTGGAGAATAAATTTGAAGATTCTGATTTTATAAGGAATATAAACATATTTAATCTATATACATTTGGTTGGATTAAAAAATGAAGAAGTTTGATAATGAAAATAATTTGTTCAATTAACCTATAATGGAGAAATCTCCATTAGAGTTGCTGCTCGTTCTTTTACTAGGTTGACCTGTCACCACTGGTTTTATGATCAGTCAGTTTTTCGGGATTGAACAGACCGAGTACTTGACCAGTTCATCAGTTATCCCATCACACTGGCCGGTCCAGCCCAGTTTAACTTTCAAAGCCATAAAATGAACCTTTTATCTGCAAAAATTATGGCGCCAATTAATTGGAATTAGTTATTACCTTCCATTTTGTGACTTTAGATCAAACAGGAGTTTCACTCTTTCATGTTGTTGTTGCAGTTCATCAACTTGATTTGCAGCTATATTTCATTGACTTCTGTAGTGGGAAGAAGGTGCAAGTGACTCTCGATATGACATGCTTAAAATGGTAAACTCTAGCAATAATTTAGCATTCACCTTTAAATTATTTTCCTTGCTCAGTTAATTCTTTGTTACCAAAGATATGTTCGGTTTGCTGAAAAATTATGTTTTGGACAAGTACAACTATTTGTTCTATATTTGACTTGATTTAAAAATGGTCATGAAACAAGACAATACATAAGTTGAAGCACGAGACAGAAGTCTTGAGTTTTGTTTCTAAGTGAAATAAGAGACAACTTTTTTCTCTAATGCACACCATCCAAAAGTAAAAAGTACCCAACTTTTTCTTCCTCTTTGTAATAACTCTTCCTTGAGTCCCCTCTTTTCCCCAACCTTTTACTTCCATCATTTCTTCCCACTTCTTTCCCTCAATTATATTGTGCATTCCACCACACCAACAAAAAGTTGTGTTATATCACTTGATTATTTGTACTGTACTATTCTGCTTTTGTTGTACTAGACCATGTATCAAAGGCACACCAAGTGATGTCTGTTGCTTGCTTGAGTGTTTCTATCATATAAGCATTGTACACGATTCACTGAAAATTGAGACTGCTGACTGCTGAGTGTTCATCAATCTTTCCAACTTTTATTCAGATCATTCAGTTTTGATTCATACTTCACACACGCTGCAAAAGTTTCCATAAATTTAGTATCTATCTAGTTATATGATGATGCTTTGATTGCCCTTTCTCAGCTGAGTCAATGCTCATTGATGTATCAGTTATCTTCAATTTGAATGCCATTTTTACATCTGTTGTCTTAGTGCTATCCCTGCATGAGATTATATTTTTCTTGGTATTTGCAATTAAAGGCACTAATTTAACAAATGGTTTGAGCAGTGGGGCCTATCCTGCAGAGATCCTTCCATCTCAAATATATGATCCTGTTGCTAGTGGGGAACAAAAGGTTCTTCCTTCGCTTGTAGATCAAATAAGAACTGCAGCTGAGAGTGTGACAGTGGGCTATTCAAGAATTATTAGGCTTTGTAGGTGTATCTCCCAGGCAGTTCAGGCTTGCACTCAAGGCAGATGATACTGTCCAATCCCCTTGATTCGTTGTCAATTTTGGGTGGATTATTCATTAGAGCTTTATCTTGTATATTCAGATCCTATTGTTGCTATAACTGGACGAGTAATTCTCATGCAGCATTAAAATCATTCACTAATTTTCCAATGATTAGTGCTGCCATAGGAAATCAGTTTTTTTAGATCTGAAGTTTTTTGTGACCTTATGCAAGCTTTTCAATCTATAATAACAGAAGTACCTTGTTGATGTATTATTCCAGCGTAATATTTTGGTGAGTAAATACCAAATTTGGGCCCTTAATTTGTTAGACTATATCAAATCTCTTGAATTTGTTAGACTTTCAAAATGATTTTAGAAATTACAAGATATGAATCATGCTTGTCCCTTTGTTGATATTGGTAGGGATTATAATAATATATTAAGTTAGTAATGTGAGAGATGTATTTGAAATTAAATGAATAATGTTATGGATGTATTTGATTAGAGATAGGCATATTGACATACTTGAGTAAAAAGATTGGTATGATGTTCAGAAGACATGTCTATTGTAAAATGTTTTCAACTTGAAAGTGTAATTATCAACATTTAATCTTCAACTTTTTATTTTACAAAGATGTAGATACATCTTTGGGAGATGCTTAAAACATGGATTTACATTGAAATCAATAGAATTTAGGAAGATTCAATATTTTGACCAAATTAACGCTCAATTAGAGTAAAAAAAGCTTCTTAAAAATGTATTGCTAGCGACGTGAAAGACGAAATGAGAAATGTACCAATGTACCAAAATTTACATTATATGTAAAGAAACATATATACCATAGTCATAATGTACAAAAAAATAAAATACATATACCGTATTATGATTACGAGCCTAATTTTCACTAATCTTTATAAAATGATCCTAGTGGGACCTAATTTTTTATATTTCGTTTATTTATTTATTTGACTCAAATACTCAATAATTCGTTTATTAGTATGTGGAAATTTAATTTATTATCTGTGAAAAAAAATCAATGGTGTCATAACATCTTCATGGCCGTTTTTATCGGGGCCAGCATTAGACAGATATATTGTATACCACTCCGATAATTCTCCCTAAGTTAATAATCACAAATGAGGTACTGTTCATTTCAAAGCAAAATTTTCATTAAAATAAATAAATTTACTTATTTCCGTTGTGAGCCTATGTAACGGAACTTTATTTATTCAATACAACAGGAAAATATGAAAAGACATTTTAGTCCCTTTGCAACAAGCCAATAACATTCTACAGAAAAAAATTCAGCTAGGTTGGACCAACTTAAAAGAATAGGAACTCCCAGATCATAAAAAGTTATCTTAGAAACACCCAAAAAAAATATTTGAAACGTACAAATATGTGTTTATCCCACGTTTGCGATAAAGGCAACAACACTTGAAGAACTTCCATTTCAACTTATGTCACATGGGATCTAGATATGAACAATCTACTGATTTTGACACTTTATTAATGAAGAAAAAAGAAAAGAAGAAAAATGAAGAGGAAATACTTCTTTGGTTTAGAGATTTTAAAAGTTTTTGGGACCAAGTTGTCTACAAATATAGCTGTTTTAGGGGCCTAAATATGGTCTATTAACAAGTGGGCATCAATTGGGCAAGTCACGGTTCAAAAATATCCAAATATTAATATATTTAATTTGTAATGTAGACTAAATACATAAATTTTTATTAATTCAATTTTAATTCAATTATATTTTATAAAAAGAACTAAAAAAATATATTAATTAAATTTTAATTAAATTATCTTTTATAAAAGAACTGAAAAATATAGTAGTATAAAAAATTTGAAGGACTAACGTGTCCTAATTATAAGCAAGCACACCTTATAAAAAGATTTATCCCGAAATATATATATTTATTTCAAATCACAAGATTCATATAAGATCTTTTCAAATATACCTTTGTAAATATACTAATTTGTTTTAGAAGTTAAAAAAAAAAAAGTATTTCAGGAACATCTATAGACAACAAGAGGTACATTAAATACGATACCTATTTTTCCTAAATATATGTAAATGACAAAAAGAAAATGGATGGGGATAGGCATAATAGCCGACAACAAGGAGGGCATTATGGACAAACACAATTAACCAAAAACTATATAACTGATCTCATATGTGGCAACATCAGATACATAGAAAAAAAAAGACAAAGAAAACAAAATCCTCCACACTCCACTAACTTTACATTATAAAAGACAAAGTGATAAGAAGAAGTCAAATCCATAGGAACATCAAAATTGTCATAAACATTTACACACTAAACTGTACATGAAGCTCTCTATTTGATTTGTTTTGTGCATGCTTTATTCATTGCTCTCACCAAAAGCAAAAAGCATCATCTTCAGGAACTAAAGGAGTCCTACAAAGTGGACATGTAATGTTCCAATAGTCCAACCACTTCTCCAAGCACACTTTATGAAAAATATGGCCACAAGACAAGCAATTTATCGCTGATTCAGGTTCAAATTGTGTGAGACAAACTGAACAATCATGTTCAGGTTCTTTGCAGCTACTACAAACACTGTCAAACCTAAGGGTTGGTGTCCTGTTTCTGAACTCTTCAATGAAATCATCTGAAGGACTTAGATGGATTTCAAATGAGTCAGGTGAGTTTTGTGAGATATAATCTTGTGAAGGAGAGGAAGTTGAGGATGATGATGATGGTGAAGCAATGATACCAACAATGTGTAATATAGTCCTAATAATGCCTTTGAATATGGATATTGACATGGCAGTGTTAACAAGAATTATGCATAACATTCCTTCAGATGGTGCTGGAAGACTTGATAGGCCCATTTTGATTTTAACAAAGAAAGTCACTTGAAGGATAACAAATTAGTGATACACTTTATGCTCCACCAAAGTAGGAAATAGTGTACCTTAGAACTAAGATGAATGGTTACACAAATTGGAAATGCTGAAATTGAAAACAGAATTGATATGTCAAAACTCTTGGTCTCTTGTTGAATTGATAGTTAACCTGCAAACACATACATCAAAAGAGTAATTTAATCAAATTGAAACAAAACAAATAAGGTGTTGTGTTGACTGATCAATCAAAAAGATTGAATTGATTGAACTAATAGAGCAAAATTAAAGTCTAACAGAATAATTAGTTGGTTTTGTTGGGTTATAGTGACCAAAATATCTGTTTTTGCTAGTGAAATAGCAATTAGCAACATAACCAGAATTTGATAAGGAACTAGGAATAATAAAATCTCATTGAAAATGAAGAGGGAAATTCAGTTTGATATTCAGAATAAAAAATTGTCACTTTATAG
Source organism: Cicer bijugum (assembly GCA_037974875.1). Classification (NCBI taxonomy): domain Eukaryota; kingdom Viridiplantae; phylum Streptophyta; class Magnoliopsida; order Fabales; family Fabaceae; genus Cicer; species Cicer bijugum. The sequence continues at coordinate 4,905,306 of JBBPBT010000685.1, forward strand.
CAGGAATGAAAGAAACAGCTAGTTTCAAAGGAAAATTTGGTGCAAAATTTGCCTAAACTAGAGAACCAATCCCTACAATCTAAAACAATTAAGGGGGGAAACAAAAAGAACAGAAAAATTATGTGTTTTTAAAAGACAATAACAAAGGAGTTAAGTACACAATCAAACAACACACTTGTGAACCAAATTTTGAAAACCCAAGTAGCTTATATTTGATGTCAAAGTTCCCAGATTAAAAATTGAGCAAACGAGATTAAATTATAAGCATTTGGGGTGGCTTCTTCATCAACAAAACCTATAAAAACAAAACTTTATGTAGCAAAAAATACAATCCAAAATTCTTATGCTCAAGCTTACATGCGAAAACAATGAAAGACAAAAGAATCATAAAAAGAAACCAACTTATGATAATAGGATCTACCATTTCATAGAAGCATGTTGGATAATCAAAAAGAGAAAAATATTGAAAACCCAGAATAGAATAGTGGAAAAAGAATGCATTTTTGGTACTTACAAAGAAAGGATTTGAGGATTTGTGGTATTGGTCATGAACTCAACAGGAAAAGCTTCTTAATTTGTTAACTTAGAAGTGAGTTTGTGATATTGGTATTGATGTGCTGTATTGCGTTTCTCTCTTTTCGCTTTTGCTTTATAGAGCAACAACCCCACAAACAGTAATAGCTAGCTAAAGGTTCCTTAACCATGGTTAAAGTTCCTTGATTTCCGGACAAAATATGTTTAACCATAGTTACTTCCTTTTTTGTTCTTTTATACTTGGATAGAAATCTAGAACACTGTTTTGGTTTTAATAATTCTTTCATCTATGTACATTTACCATTTTATTATCTGTTATCCATATATTCTTTGAAAGATTTTAATATTATATTCAACTCACAATTTATATTTGAATTATGTTGTGAGTTAATTAGTAAGAATGAGTCAAAAAATTAATTATATTAATTTTTGTTAATTAATTTTTATTTATAGTTAAAATTGGGATAATACGTGAGATGTGAAGTTTGAATCTAGTTAATTTATAAATTTCATAATTTGTTTGTTATTTTTAGTCTATTGAAATACAACACAATTAAATTGGACTAGATTTTAAAATTGAACTCATTGACTCTAATTCAATGACCTCTAGTAATCAATATTTATTAGGGGAGTCTTTTTTTTTCCTTCTAAAACAAATGATATTCATTGATTCAATTATGCATTAACAAAAAAATCTATAAATATGACAAAATTCAAGTATTTGAAATACGATGTCAAAATTATTGATTAAAATTTAAAATGAATCAAAGTTACTTTGTTAATCTGAACTAAAACGAACATCAAACAAAGACGGAAAACCAAAAAACGTTACTCTCAAAAACAAAAACAAAACAGAAACTAAATTTGTTGAAATCTCTTATTTAAATATTCTAAAAAAACGTAGTGAAAATGTGAATCTAAATCAAAAAATGACCATAAATCAATGGGAGACATACAAATTCATCTATCCAATTTTCAACGTACCATAAACTATGTGGAAACGTTAGTATTTGCACCAAAAAAATGGATTAAAATTTTCAATAGTAACTAGACAAATTGACTCTTAAATTTGTAAACGTGGATCAAATTAGTCTCTCAATTTTACAAATTAATACATATACCATGAAATTATAATATAGCAATCAAAATAGTACATTAATAAATTTTTACACTTACATATTTTAATGTGATAATGTAATTGAATATATGACTTTCAATATTAATGTCACATCAATGTCATCTCCTCGATGACAAAATTGCTAATGAAAATTTGTCATCGCAAAAATAAATTTGTGAGTAATTATAGTTGTGTATGGATTAATTATTGACAAATTATTTCATAAAATATTTGAATTTCATTGAAAAATTAGTTCATATTGTGATGACATTGGTATGAAATTAACGTAAAAATGTCATATATTTAATTAACATGTTATATTATAGTCGTTAACGATAAAAATTTAAATATATAATATTCTGATTAATATTTTATAATTTCATAAATGTATTAATTAATATATAAAGTTTATAAACTAATTTGATAGATATTTATAATTTCTAAAATTACTTTTATAATTCTCTCAAATCTTCGATACATTTTATCTAAGGGTGTGCTAGATGGTGCGTTGTTGCTTAAAAACATCAAATATAAAAAATGGAAGTTGACTTGTAAACATATGTCTAAAAAATTTAACAATGAAAAAATATTTTAAAAAGTTTCAAAATTAGCTTTCTTTTTTTTTTTTAACATTTAAAAAATTCTATATATTTTTTTTACCAAAAAAAACTATTTCTTTAAGTATTAATATCCGTGGAGGTACTCTATAACTCACATTGCTCCATTAGGTAAGGTAGGTTGGTCTAATAAGTGAAACCCATTATGCATATTTATCCTACTTGGAGTCATTATACCGTACTAACTATAGACCCTAATACCTCATGTAAAATAATTAGACACAATACCAATATTATTTTTCATGAAGAATTTGATATATATATATATATATATATATAATTATGTAATTTA
>JBBPBT010000685.1:4931183-4945393 GCA_037974875.1 Cicer bijugum
GGGGGGGGGGAATCTCAAACAATTCGAGGTTTTGTCTCGGGGATTTAACGACTTCGGTTGAGAGAAAAAAAAATTCGAATAAGTATAGTTCAGATATACACCAATTTTCTTTTTATAAATTTTATTGATCAAAATTGGTAAAGTTTGTTATCTTCAATAATTTCATGAATAACCAAAATTGTTTAGAGCATCCACATAGACCAATCTTCCAAGTTTATCCACCACCCCGACAAGTCGTTAAAAAATTAATAGTCATACTATGCCACTTTCACATGTACCATCAATGGATAAATTGAAAATAAATATTATATAAATATAATTATAAATTTTAACATTAACCTATAATTATTTTCTAGGCTTAATTGCACTTTTGGTCCCCCTATTATAGGTGAAAATTGAAAGTAGTCCCTCCATTTTGTTTGTCCCCAGTTTTAGTCCCCCAAACAGAATTTGAGCATGAGCTGTCATATTTTTAATGACGTGTCAATAAATTGCTGATGTGGCATACGCTGACATGGAATAAAGTTATTATTTTATTATTTCTGATTAAAAAAAATAAGTTTTATTTTAAAAAATCATTTTAATAATTATAAAATATTTATAAAAATACAATTATATTTTTTAAAATAAAATTAAAACAAAAACCTAAATCCAAACTCTTCGTGAAAGGAAAGAAATTCAAGTCATCGTCTTCTTCTTGCTTTCATCGTCTACCGTCTACCCCTGCGTTCAAAGCCCTGCGTTCGTCATCGTCTTCTCTGTGCGTTCATCTTCTCTGTGCGCTCGTCTTCTCTGTTAATCTTTCTTTTTCATCAGTGATAAAATGGCGAGTGAAGATACAAAGTTTTGTGCTAGGTATGTGATTTTAGGGTTTTCGATTTGTTTTGTTATTAACATTATTAAACTCTGTTCGATTTTAGGGATTTTAGGGTTTTCTCAGGGAGTGATAATAAGATGAATATTGTTTGTTAAATTTCATAGTATTGTACTTATTCTTTGAGTAAGTTGTTTCTGCTAATGATAAAGCCTTGTATTTGCTTCATTGATATTCCAGGTTCAGAAGCAATTACAAATGAGAATTGAAGCTCAGGGTAAATACTTGCAGAAGATCATAGAGGAACAGCAGAAATTAGGCAGTTTGTAAATGTAGAGATAGATGCATTCTTCTATCTCCTGTTGTGAGAGTCATAAACACCACCGTGCTCCCACGGTCAACAGAAATGCATTGTACATGTGGTCATGGATGATGAATGTTGGGAGCTGGACACTTGTCATTTATCAATGTTCACGTTGTTATTATTGTCCAAGTTTCGAAGTTGTTAATTAGCTAGTGAAGGCATTGTTTTATCATTGAAGTCAACATATGAGATAAGACTTATTATTGTTGAATATAAGAAAACAAGCTTTCCTTTACATTAATTAATTTCTCTCGATTCTCACCTTTTATGATATTTTGAAGGAAAAAAACATAGTTTGTTCTTACTGTGTACTTCAAAAGAAAATGAAGTTGTAAAAGAATTTTATTTACCAATACCATATCAAATTTTCATTTACAAATGTGTCATTTATTGTTTTCCCTTTCATAACTGTCATTTACATTTTTTAATAATTTTTGTAAAGAAATATGAAGTTAATTTACGAACTAGCTTGCTTGGGAAATATACAACACATGGTTGTAATGATAGTAATGTGAACACTTGATATTTTATGACGTGGAAAAGAAAGCTTAATTTATCTTGTTTAAGCTGAATCTTGTAGCAAGATTGAGTGAAAGATCAAGCTTCTGAGTAATGTTTTCCCTAACATGCTAACATGTATCTCTTGTGACACATTATACCTTAGATAATGATATATTTGTTCCTTGGTCCATCTTCTGTATTTGTTGTTAATACTAGAATAAAGCATTCAAACTTATGTGTTTAGTTTTCTGATGTATTTCTCATTGCAACATATTTTGTATGTTCAGAGTGATGTTCTTTTGACATTTCAATCTTCTAATAAACATAGAATGGAATAGTTAACTGTTTAGTAAAGCTTTGATCTGTGAATACTTTTGAAGGTGAAGTCTTTGAGACTATTCTCTCAAAATCTTGAGCATGATGCTTCTTGATTATGCTGCCAGGCTTCTATGCCTTTAGGCTTAAGCATCAAGTTTTTGCAAAGCTTTTAAGCAAGCTTTTCATGTAAGACTGTCATTCTTTCAAGCATTACTTCTACATAAATTTTCAATTAGAAGTCTTGGCATACTGTGTGGACTTGTTTCAAAAGATGAAGAGGTTTATTTTTTTTCAATAAAAATCCAATTACACAAAGTTAGAAGATGAAAAGTAAAATTTAACATGCATACAAACTTAACACAATCTAATGATATGAGACTGGTTTGAAAATAATTGTTTTCTAGTGTGTCTCACCAAACAGCAGAATGGAAAGAAAAAAAAAGTTACGGTGAACATTCACTACAGGTACAACATATAAAACTTAAACCAATGGAAAGCTTGTTTTCTTATATTCAACAATAATAAGTCTTATCTCATATGTTGACTTCAATGATAAAACAATGCCTTCACTAGCTAATTAACAACTTCGAAACTTGGACAATAATAACAACGTGAACATTGATAAATGACAAGTGTCCAGCTCCCAACATTCATCATCCATGACCACATGTACAATGCATTTCTGTTGACCGTGGGAGCACGGTGGTGTTTATGACTCTCACAACAGGAGAGAAGAATGCATCTATCTCTACATTAATATATACAAATGGATTGCATGGAATATAATTTACAAAAACATGATCTGTATTTTCTACTAGATATTACAATAAGACACATGTTGAACTACAAACATAACCTAATTCTTACTGCTCACTCTCATTGTCTTCTTCGTTTTCTGTCTCATCAAATCCCAAGCCAGCATCATCTCCATACAAGTTTGGATCCATAAGACCAACATTACAATCATTTTTCTGTGCAGTCATTAGCAACATGAAATATCATCTTATTAGCAGAAACAACTTACTCAAAGAATAAGTACAATACTATGAAATTTGAAGCAAATTCAAGGCTTTATCATTAGCAGAAACAACTTACTCAAAGAATAAGTACAATACTATGAAATTTAACAAACAGTATTCATCTTATTATCAATCCCTGAGAAAACCCTAAAATCCCTAAAATCGAACAGAGTTTAATAATGTTAATAACAAAACAAATCGAAAACCCTAAAATCACATACCTAGCACAAAACTTTGTATCTTCACTCGCCATTTTATCACTGATGAAAAAGAAAGATGAACAGAGAAGACGAACGCACAGAGAAGATGAACGCACAGAGAAGACGATGACGAACGCAGGGCTTTGAACGCAGGGGTAGACGGTAGACGATGAACGCACGGAGAAGACGATGACTTGAATTTCTTTCCTTTCACGAAGAGTTTGGATTTAGGTTTTTGTTTTAATTTTATTTTAAAAAATATAATTGTATTTTTATAAATATTTCATAATTATTAAAATGATTTTTTAAAATAAAACTTTTTTTTAATCAAAAATAATAAAATAATAACTTTATTCCATGTCAGCGTATGCCACATCAGTAATTTATTGACACGTCATTAAAAATATGACAACTCATGCTCAAATTCTGTTTAGGGGACTAAAACTGGGGACAAACAAAATGGGGGGACTACTTTCAATTTTCACCTATAATAGGGGGACCAAAAGTGCAATTAAGCCTATTTTCTATATCATCAATTATACTTGATTGTCTACGGGCCAATGCGCAATATGGTTGTTACTTGCAACAAAGAGGTGCAATTTGGGCCCGTATTCCAATTGCTAAATACTATAACGAAGTTGCTTTTCTCACCGCTACAACATTTAATGACACTTGCATACAGCATATTAATACTTACTCTTCTTCTCCCTTGTCATACTCCACCACTCTTCTTCAGAAATTTTTCTCCATAAGGACCAATCTATTAATACAATCCTACAAAAATTAAAAAACAAGGCATAAACACATCTTACAATAGTGTAAGATGTAAAGTTTTAAAATAGTGTGCCACAAAATGATTTTTCATATTACTTTAAACGAATATAAAAAAAAAAATCATAGCAGAGTAATTTGCCCAAAAACACACTATATAAAAATATTTTATTTCCCAAAATTCATACAATGGAAGTATTTTTATTTTAAACTTTTTGTTCATACATCTAATATTTAAATATGTTAAGATCATTATATTAATTAATCAAATTAAATTGATTTATTTTTTATAATATTTATAATTAACGATATAATTTTCATGAAAAATTATTGTATAGGTACTATAATTGTTATTTTAATTTGTATGATATACAAATAGAAATAATAAAAATTGGAAACTCGTAATTTTTTCTAAAAGAGTACGTGATTTCTACGCTATCGAATGTTAGCAACATATATTTTAATATATTATCTTCTATTAATTGAAATTTACATAAATCCTACTAAATTATGTAGGTCCCGCTTAAATTTGATAGCACTAATGTGAATTTCAACTAATAAAAAATATATTAAAAAAATGTATGTTAAAAAATATATATTAATAATATTATTCTTCTATAAATAAATGTTTTGATCTTTAATGGGGGAAAATATTTAATCCTCTAAATATTACTTATTAACCGATTACTAATCTTTGATAAAAAAAACTTATATAAAAAAATAGAAAGTTTTTTGGAATGTAAGCCCAGAGCTTGGTCCCCTTTCTAGTGGTTCCCTCGAAATTTGACAGGAATAAAAAAAACTTTTTCTGTTTTTTTAGACAAAAAAAAATAGTATTTCTTCCGTATATATTTAGTAAATTCTCAGTAATATGAAAATTTCGATTCGTATTAATTAAGCTTTAATCAAGGAAACCGTTAAAGAGAGCCTAAATTTGAATTTTGACTTAAATACTTACAAAACTCATTTTTTTAACATTTTTATCAATAATTACTTTTGTTAAGGAATTCATTTTTTATATAAAATAAGCTTAAATATGAATATATGTCACTAGTTCTAAAAATATGCACTTAAAGACACTATAAGGTAAAATAATAAATAATAAATCCCTCAATTTCTTTAGAGAAATCAATCAAAATTAAGCGTCCTACTACAATTAGAATAAATAGCAGTATGGAACTCAAGAATCTCTACCCAAATTGTACGACGCACACTTTCCTGTTTTCCATGCATCAACTACAATGTCATGCTTGAGTTAATTAACATCAACAACTTTTTTTTATGACAAGTTAACTGCAACAATGACAATTTGCTTTATCCATAGCATTAGAACAGCTTTAGTAAATAATTTTCATGCTATCAAAATTTACTTTACAGGTAAAGAGAATAAAAAGGCAACAGAAAAAACTTCCCCACCAACTAATACCTTCCAAACTCTAAAAAAACTTAAACTAAAACAAGAATAGACATTTTCTCACTACCCAACAAAACTCTAAATGAGAGTCCAAGGATAATTGTAAAAGAGAGGGGGAAAGCTTATAGCTATGACAAGGAATTAATCATAACACAAACTAGCAGGAGCAAAATAAGAGAGAGGGCCTATCTCCACAGTTGTGCACGGGGATACCTTAATTTACCAAAAAAAGAAAAAGAGAGGGCCTGCAATTGTTTCTTACTTTTTCAAGTTTAATGGTTAAATATCAGTTTACATGAGGACAGTACCTTCACATCCTCATCCCAAGCAATCAGAGAACATCCTATTGGCAAGTTTTTCAACTTTCTTACACTCAAATGCAGCTAATCGCCATGTCACGCCACACGGAACTCCAGCAATATTTTTTAGAGTTTCCAAAAATGTTCCTAGATAGGATCAATTTATCTTTTGTTTATCTGTCACCAAGTCTGTTTCAGTAGTTACTTGGCCAGTTGAGATGTGCATGCTGTTGAGGTTGCTGATAAACACTGCCACCGGGACCTACCATATCAACTGCTCCGGCCATTGTCTGGGATTGTTGCAGAAGTGGATGAACTGTTCCAGCTGTCACTGCTTGTGCAGGGTGATAGACGCCAGCAAAATTTCCGTGGCCAGCCTGTGTTGGGGCATAAGTCACATGCTGACCCTGCGGTGGAAGGTTGTAGAATGAACTGGTTGGCAAATTGGAAATGTCTCGACCAGATGCAGCCACCCACATTGCCGAACCTTCGCTCTGCAGTGGAAAACAGCATATAATTATCGTCAAATGTAGAACTTTCTAGAATATAAACATGAACCAAGTACAACGGGAAAATTTGCAAATGGTGGAATTCGAAAGAAACAAACCTGTTGTCCATTGAGGTATACATTGTTATCCTTGAACTGGGAGGAACTGAGATCCTCATTAGAGTTTGAATTCCCTGCAGTTTCTGCAGAAGTAGGATTATAGCCACCAGCTGGGGAGGAGCCATATGCACCATAGGCAGCCGGCATACCAAAATGAGCCGAGTTGGCTGCATTTGTTCCAGGTTTGTACTGTGGAAGGGGATATTTCATTCCGTTTGCAGCCACAGCCGAAGGAGGTGGATATACAGAGCTTGCCTGAGGTTGTTGAGGAAATGCACCGTTGCCCAAATATTGGTGAATTGCTTGAGGTGGGACATAGAATGGTGAAAAATAGTGGCCGTAAGGGATGTAATTAGGAGGGTAATGGGATATATGAACCCCACTTGGAGGCCGAAATACTGGGAGAGGCTGCTGAGCAGCTACTGAATTTTGCATGAGTCCAGAAGCTTGAGTCGCATGAGGTGTCTGACCAGCTGTAGACAAGCCAGCTCCCTGCATTCCAAACATAAACTACATAAAACTTTGGCAAAAAAAAAAAGCATGTTTTTGTGCATCGCTCAGATTGAAAATTCCAAATAGAGAGAGCTATGAAGTAGACCTATGGCATTATATCTTTACCAGAATGTGGCATTTCTCATAAAATTTATTCCATAATCAAACTAAGCTTCCTAATATTTATACAATTCAGACATAAAATTAAAAAAATGTGAGCAGAAAAAGATGATATGTTTTTGCATCCCTTAATTGTTGTAGGTTTCCATTTCGTTTTCCAGATAAAGATGATATGTGTACACAACTGTTTTCTTTTATATTAGTACATAACACAATCTTCAAATCTAAATAACTGCAATTGTTACTTAAAAATGCAAACCTCTTGAGGAGACTGAGAACTTGGTGTAGGAAGCACTGCAACACCACCATTGTACTTGGCTGTAACCCCAGCAGAAGGTAAAGGAGAAAGACGGCCATCACTATCAGCACCAGAACGGTAAAACTGGGCGTAGTAATTATTTGGATCAAATTGTTGATGAACCTATAATAAGATAATAATCAAATTTAACTTTATAAAATAAAATGCAAAGCAAATTAAACAGTAAACAGAGAGAGAGAGAGAGAGAGAGAGAGATAGGTCAGAGGGCTCACAACATAGCTTTGAAGCCGAGAAATATCTCGTGCTTGAGACTCAGAATTATCAATTTGTGCAGACTGTGCTTCCAACATTGGGGGCATGAAACCTAGATTGTAGTTCGGAGAAGTATGCACCACTGAGTATTCATTACCTTCAGATGGTATAGTGACGCCGTGCTTGGACTCATCATCCTCCTGAATAGTACCAGATGCTACATCCACCTCTCCGGATGATGAAAAATTGTCGGGGACAGTAGTAGTGGATGGTTGTGGGTTTTCATAATAATCTCCCACCACAGAAGTAACTGAAGCATTTTGATTGCTGTAGAAAAATATTTGATTTGTCAAGGGGACAGTACAGAAAATTACTGAACACTAAGAACATATTCACCGTATCATTGGCAAAGAAATAAACAGATATACTTATCAGGAAATGCAAAGCAGAATGGAAACTTTAGGAGCATATTAAGAGATGATTGGATTTGGTCAAATAATGAGTGCAAATGAGATTCAAAAACTACAATCTCCAAATATTACAACCTTGAGGCCTGCTCCCCTGCAGTTTCTTCAACGGCCTGAGATACTTTTGAAAGAGATGTTGAACTCTTTTCGCTCTCTGGGCTGCTAACATAACTTGTTGTAAGCCCAAAATTTATTCCCAGACTCCCAAAACTAAACTTGTTCTTTTCAGAATCAGGCACCAGGATATGGTTTGGAAGAATAACATGTTGACGTGGTTGAAGACGTAAATCCTCCAGCTTCCTCTGCAGTTCCGAAGTAGCTTCCTCGGAATCAAGGACCTTAGACACAGACGGTAACTGCTTGGCAGCTTCAGCTGACACGGCAGAAGACTCGGGTACTACGCTAGCTGGTCCAGAGCCCTGGTTAATGGTATTAGTTGGCTTTGGTTTCCACTCCTTATTGGAACCGGCTGTTGTAAAGGAAAAACATTAAAAATTTAGATCGAGCCAGCCGATGATCATAAATGGTTAGCAGGGGGGAAATAAGTGTGGTCAGAATTAACAGTATATCCGGACAAATCTACACAAGCATGCACTTACCAAAAGGCACGTAAGTACAGTCAATAGAACCGGTTTATGACAATCTTTCTAACCATTTAATAACTAACACAATAAGACTAGCACAATAAGATACAGATTAATTAAGCATCGTGACAAATATTACCAAGGCATATAAGATTTTTTTTCCATAAATGCAATCATGCTGTTAACATCATGATAAAACTGCAGTAAAAATAGAAAGGAAAAAACACAAGGTAATTTAATGCTCTTACACATTACCATATCACACAAACATAGTGATTCCATAAGTCAATTCAACTGTTTGAGCAGAAAAAAAAAGTTTCAATCCCAACCCTTTTTTCTGAAGTCACAGGATAAGACTAGCAATTCAACTGCATTCTTCATTCAATTATGATCACTGAGAAGTCCTTTTGTATGTGTATTGTGTACATTTGACAAGGAAGGAAAAAATACAACAAAGAAGAAGAGTAAAAAGCATAAGACATACATTAACATATTTATGCACGATGCATCTACATCAAAGATTGGCCTCAACGGAAAGTCGTTGCATAAAATATACTACTTGGTCCCTTTTCATAAGTCTCTTTTTGTTATTTTTACATGTATCAAGAAAAATAGGTAGTGTATTTAATATGTTTATTATGTGTATTGATGTTACTAAGATACCTTTTTAAGTAGAGATGTGTCCAACTAAGAGTTTCTAATTGCCAAGACCAATTAGCAGAAATATTCATAAGGGGTATATTTGGAAAGAAAATCATAAATGTATATGATAATTTTAAATGGAGCTTATATTTAGGGGGAAATTTTTTTTCTTAAGAGGCTTGTAATAATGGACATGTAATATTATCAACTACCGGAGAGTGGAGAACATGGACTATGGAGTACACAAAAGCCTTCTTCTTAAACAGCAGATGTATGAATTACCTTTCTGAAGGCCAACTATTTGTTGTGATCGATTATTGTGGTTAGAAGAAGGTCGGCTAACTGAAGTGGTCCCATGCATTACTGTTGATGAAGATGACACCTGAGGAACTTGATTCTTTGCAACAATAGGAGGGGATTTGCCTTGATTCTTACCTTGAAAAGAGCTACCAGTCTCAAAAGCTGTCATACAATTATGGGAGGAAAATTCTGCATTAGTTACACTGAAAAACTTCAAAACCGAAAAAATTATACTCGAGTATAAAATGTAAAATGTCCTAACCAGCAGTTTTGTTCTCAGAAGTGTTGGCCACATTTAATTCCCCAGGAGGACGTTGGCTTCCCACTTCCCGTTTAATTGCACCAACAGCGCCAGGGAATCGTGAATCATTCGATGGAACCAGTACTGGATCTGAAGAAGAGAAACAGACACTGGTGGAAGACACTGACTCACTTCCAAAAGCAACTTTTGCATGGTCACCCAAACTATTATTACCACCATCGGATGTAATAATTCTGTCCACATTTCCAGTTGATGAAGGGGCAGTATCCGCACTAGTAGTTCCAGATGCAACTGTTGTAGGCCCATTGGCAGTAGTTGGAACAGAGCTGCAAATGGTACATAGTTATGTAGCTTGATCGAAATGTACCACGACTCATAACTTCAATTCAGATTGATGTAAGATAACTAGCAACTAGAGGATAGCAACGGCAGCTAAAATACAACCTACTTACCTTGTTACAGAACTTTTTTCTCCGGTCTTTGTCTCTTGCAGACCAGGCAAAGGGGGCACACCCTTGGCAGTCCCTTGGTTGGTCCCATTATCTTTACCTGTACCAGGATTCTTGCCACCGCGAGCATCTGAGAGAAGGTCCAAAGAATATAGTTTTAGTTTAGCAATTATACTGTCAAACACAATATCATAATTAGTAAACTGCATACTGGAAATACAGCTTCAGATCACTACTTTCTATTGACGTTACCAGTAATACATGTTACGGGAAAGGTAACAACAAATAACAAATTTCAAGATGAAAAGTAGTCAAATGCTGCTACATTCTATTCAACTACCAGCTAAGGTGGGGAAAAAATTCAAACAGGTTATAGTTCATAATAGCCATTTTACCATGCAATATGCGATGAGGTGAAAAATTTCCGCGACCACCCCTAACCCCACGCCCTTGAGTACCACCAGGTCTCGGACGTGACTCCAAAGACTCTCTGTTGTTAACATTCTGCAGAATCATAAATGAAAGAGAAACATGAACATAATTAGCCAGATAAAATCAATGGTAAGTACAAAATTTGAAAATAATAATAATAAAAATAAAAGGAAACTAGGAAAGAGCATCAGTAAATTACAAAAAAAAAATATCACATAAGCAAACAAAACACAATTTCTAAAACTCCTAAAAGTTCCTCTCTGCCTCATTGAAGTCCTTCTCCTACCAACCATTGGTACATGTACACCTAACAAAATGGTGTAGTCATGCTTCAGAGCCGACGAGATATGAACAATTAACAGAGACAGGGGAGGGAAAGAGGGGGAACAAGTATCTCCTAAACAACCTGAATGAAACAGCACAAAAGCAAAGCAGAAACAGCTAGTCACAACTAACATGCCCAAACAATTAGTCATATGAAACAACGAAAAAAATTATGGGAGTTTGATGTGATTGATAAATAAGAGACTGGCCCATCAATAACCTCTCAAGTTGATGTATAGAATATTCAGGATTATGCTGCAACTATTATAGACATTTGGCTGTAAAGCCAACATGGATAGGATAGACTTTGAGAGTATCAGATTCGGTAGCATGACCAGCGTGATTGCTACAATCTAGCTAACAATAAGATCGAAACATACCTCTTTTCGTTTGTCCTTTTTTCTTTTAACCTCGTGAAATGTATCTGCAAAACAGCCGTTTGATGTTATTTTGTTTGGACCATGAATATGGTTGGAACAATGAATATGTAACAGCAATAGTAGAAGAAGGCCCCGGCATGCTTAAAGAACTTCACAATGTAATGGTTAACAGCAAAACATGATATCTTAATTAGCATGTCGGGAAACTGCCTCAGTAAAACCATGCACAGATTCTAATGTGTCCACAAAAACAACCCTATCCCATAACATACAAGGTAACAAAGAAATAACCATAAAAATGTTTAACAAAGAAAGAACAGTGCTCATTTTTAGCCTCATTATATCATAATCCTTTGAAAATTATCACAGAAAACTGCTCCAGGGTACGGGAAAACACCCAAAGTTCAACCAAGAACTACAAAAAATTACACACCCTACCTAAACATAACATTAAATTTGATAAATAATTATGTGGAGTCTGCAAATTAGCAACATATTTCTGGCATGGTCCAATTAAGCATCAAAATATTTGATCTTACACAGGGTTCTTAGATTTTCAAATGGATTTGTCAAGAATGAATCTCTGCCGGTCATGAGACTGAGGACAAAACAGGACATAACCCAAAAAGAAAAGGAAAAAAAACTCCTTCCCCCACAGTACATAGTTTTAAATCTCAGATAGTAGTGCATAGTGGCCTACCTCAAAAGCGCTATAGCAGGATTACCACTATTCTGAATTTTTTTATACATATTAAATAATTAATTCTATACAGAAAAATGCTGAAAATAAAATAATACTCAAAATTCATGACATTCATAAATAACAATATTAAGTCATAGGTTAGCAAAACATAGAGATGAATAAAAGTAAAGAAAACAAACACAATTAAGCATTTAAGGCTTAAAGTAACAACATTAAAATTCCAATCCAAAGAATTAGCTAATCAAGTAAAAAAAATTGAGGGATTTAGCAGCCGGCCGCAAACAGCTGCAGTATGAGTTGCTATAGCGGGCGCCACCGCTGCTACAGAAATTTGTTCCGATACAAACTTCCAAATGCGGCCACTATGGCGTGCTAATAACAACATAGCCACAGTTTAGTATGGAATCCTAATTCTCCTATCTATATTGGAGGAAACATGAGGATGATAACCAACTAAAGCATAATGCAGACCCAAAACATAGAATGCCCTCACAAAAAAAGGAACTACAAGCAACCAAAGGAGTATCAAACAAAGCATCAACTGAGCTGAACATTGGCAGCACAATAAGTTTAGACCCCAAATAAAAAAAAAACTTAAAACAAAGTAGGGTCAAGTTCACAAGTGCAACAACGATACAAGTCAACCAAACACATCTTATATGAAACCAGACACTAATAAACTCCACAAATATGTTTCTTCTCTAAACACAACTTAGCTTTACTCAGACCAACTACACAGAACCTCACAAAAACCAAAAGGGGTATGAAAAAACCTAAACTTTAACACAACAAAACTTCATCAACAATAAAAAGAAAGCTAAAACTTTCTATCCCAAGCTACACAAAACCTCATAAAAATTAAAATGGGTATTACAAAAAAAAAAAAAGGTCCAAACTTGGGCCAACAAAACTTCATCACAAAGGGTCCCCACTTCAAACTCCAAAAAACCAATTTCACCGACACAGTACCAAACGAAAGGCAGATAAGGAAAAAGAAACAAAAAATAAGAAACAATAAGATCAAGATCGAAATAATTAACCCTTGAAAGTAAGAGAAGCATATGATTGTACCCTGAAAGAGAAGCTTCTGTGCAGTCTCGTTGGGATCCATAGAACACTCCTTAAGCATTGCATAAATCTCATCATCACTGTGATTACCCGTGATCTCTTTGATATTCTGGATCGTCTTCCTAACACCGCTTGGAATCGAAACCCTTAACACAGCACCGCTCATCTTTGCAACAAAAAAAAAAACAAACTTTGAAACAAGAAAAGAAAAAAAAAAGAGTGAGAGAGAGAAAGAGAGAGAAGAGACAATATATGGTATATTATTTATAGCGAAAGAGGAAAAAGGGTTCAGTGATTGTTGTTATGGGTTGTGATGATGCAAACAGAGACTAACGAAGAAACATTTGAAGTTCGTATAAATTGGCAAAAGTTGTGTGTTTTTGTGTGATCCGTTATTGTTATTATTATTTTTCAATTATTTCTCAATAATAATAATAATAATAATAATAATAATAATAATAAACAATGGTTTTTTCTACCTTATATTTGTTTTTTGGAAAATTTTATTGATTGATCAGCCTTCTAAGTAGAAATAACGTGATGAATGTGGGGAAAAATTGTTAGATATCTAAGTGAGTAAGAGAGAGAGAGCAAAAACCAAGCAAATATTATAGGGTTTTTTGTTGCTCTTCTGTTTCTTTTGTGTGTGCTTTAATTTAAATATTATTATTGTTATTATGTATTAATTATTTATTTGGTTTCTTTTTTCCTCATACTTGCCTTCCCTTCTCCTTGCAATTGCTTCCCTTACTAATTTATTGACTTGTGACTTGGTATTGGTTGCCTTTTCTTTTTTTCCTTTCCTTTTCAAATTCAGCTCACAAATTTATGTATATATATATACACTTCCTATATTATTTGAAAGAAAATAAATACTTCTTTTGTTTTTTTAATTATTATGCATTTTTCTCTATTTTGTTGGAGACATTGCCATTCTGTCAAAATTTCTATGTATAATATTTTTTATTTCCCAACAAATAAATGTCTATTATAAAAAAGAAAAACACTTTCACACTAGATTAAGTATTTGATAAGCATTCTCAAATCAATCAATTTAAAAATCATAAAAGAGAAACAGGTTTCTCATATTTTCTGATTTTGTTTTTATATTGTTTGGAACTATGATGAAAATATTGTAATTGGATGTATTCATTAATGTTAATTTTGTA
>JBBPBT010000685.1:4945422-4955468 GCA_037974875.1 Cicer bijugum
GGTCTTAATAATTTCACTAAGTTTCATCATGTAAATATATCAATCTTATAGCAAGTCACATTTTAGACATTGTTATTAAGTCTATGAAATTTATAGAGGTTATATGAGATGCGAATTTTATAGAGGGTCAATGAGATGCTAATTCTTTAATTATGATTGACACGAATTAATTATACTAATTAGTTATGAAATTTAACATTTTTTTTAATGAATATTATAATTATGAAGGATGTTTTTTTAGCTTGTGATTGACACAAGTTAATTGCATTAATTAGGTATAAATTTCAGTATTTTTTGAACAAATATTATAGTTATGAATGATGTGATATAAATAACTTATCAAATATAAATATTCACCTTCCTTCACTTATATCAATTAACAAATATCATTATATCAATTAACAAATATCACAAGTATCGTTAAAAATTAAATTATTGAATCAAATTCAAGTAATTCTAAACAACTGTTATTTATATTATATTTTTTAAGAAAAAAAAAACTAAGTCATGTGCTAGATTTAATCATGAAACAATAAATTTTGTCTCATAATTGATATAAATTAAACTAGAAACAAACTACCAATGAAAGTATCTCATATACATTGAACATTTTAGTATCAATCAATGTACAAATAATATTTGCCCAAAGTTCAACAAGTGTGATTTGCTAGTTCAATTAACAATCCACCAATTTCACCGGTGACACGTTGGACTCATCAAAATTAATTGTGGATATATTTTTCCACATCAACATTAACTTAGAGCATCTCCAATGGTGAATTCAATATGGGTTCTTTATATGGGGTCTACTCTCTTGAAGCAATTCATTCATTTTTTACTCCAACGGTGAACTCAACATGATTCAAGTTCTACTATGCCACATCACCTTAAATCAACTCATTATTTTTTACGGTTTAACTTTAAAAAATCATATTATATTTCATTACTTTAATTTATATATTAATATTTTATTTGTATTTAATTTTATTATACCTTAAAATATTAATTTAAATATTCTAATTAATACTATTATCCATTATTTTAATTTAAAATAAAAATAAAAATTTTAAATTAAAATAAAATTGAACTTAAATTTTTATAACAATAATAAAAATTAAATGTTAAATACATGACATAAATAATTAAAAATGAAAAAATAAATAAAAAAGTACCGTTAATAAAATTTTTAATAAAATTCTGTAACAAAAATGGTGAAGAAAAAGTATGAGTAACAAATTGTTCTTATTAATGAGCTAACAATCGTAATTAAAGGAAAAAAAGGCTAACGTGATATATTAACTAAAAAAAGTTAATGGTTATAAAATTATTATTATTTAATAAATTAAAAAGAAGTTAACGGCTATAAATTAATAAAAAATGATAAATTTATTATTATTAATAAATTAATAAAAGGTAACTGGTGTAAAATATCATTGTTTTCTGACAGTACCGTGATCACAACTCCAACGGTGAACTCATTTTACCTCGGAGATACTCTTAGAAGTATAATTTAAAGAAAAAAACACTAAATTTTTACCATTTAAAAATTATAAATGTATTATAAAATAATATATTATCTATAAGAATTCCATTAAAAACATAAATGATGAGAACAGACATACACCATCAAACGAGAACCTATATTTTTTTTTTTCAATCATCTCACATTTGTAATTAAATATTAAAATAAGCGACAACATGATAAAATATAAGACTTTAATTGGACAAGAAAGTACAGCAGTTACCACATCAAACAATTTAACTAAACAAATTTTGTAACTCCCTAAGTTTCTTAAAAAGACACACTTCTCTCCACAACTACAAATCCATTATACTAAAATTAGATTTTGTACTTTACAATTAGATTCATATCTTATATATATATATATAATTTTGTCTAATTTATTTTCATTCAACCAGAGGTAAATAAAAATTTACTCCCTCGTCAAATTTTTTGATAAATAAATTGTTTCCTCCAAACATTTAGTTACATAAATTAATAGTATTATAAATTTTAATATCGAAAATTTTAATAAACTATTGGATTTTTAAATTTCGTATTTACAAATAACTATAAAAAAATTTCAATAAGAGAATTTAAAAAAAAATATTTTTTCAAAATTGTTTTAATAAAAAAAATATAAGTTCAATTGTGGAATATAAAATATAATTTTCCCAAAAGACCAACGAGTATTGTTTTTCCAAATGTAAGTACACTTTCAAAGTATTCTTAGAGGTTAGAGCCTAGAGGTGTAAAAAGAATATGAGCCCAAACCCAATATATTTATCCGAAGCCCAAATCGAGAAAGGAACAGTTATAATAATAACCAACCCTAACCTCTTTTTCTTACTCAACTCCTCTCTATATCCACAAACAATTGCACTCCTGCACGTCGCAAAATAGTATACCCGATCTGCAATCATGTCTTCCAGAAATCTCGATAACCCTCACTCCGGCGACGGTGCCAGTACCGGAAAAATCTTCATCGGAGGGTTAGCTAAAGACACAACATTAGGTCACAAACAAGGAACAATTCCTTCATTTTTTTTATTTTAAAATTTTAGTTATTTATTTCTGACACCGTTGATTCTGCAGAGACATTCGTGAAGTACTTTGAAAGATACGGAGAGATTACGGATTCCGTTATCATGAAGGATCGACATACGGGTCGACCAAGGGGGTTCGGGTTTATCACTTATGCGGATCCTAACGTCGTTGACCAAGTCATTCAGGAGAATCACATCATCAATGATAAGCAGGTAAACCCTAGTTAGGGCTTTTCTTTGTGTTCAGTAGTTCAGTTCAGTTGATTTGTTTTTGTTCCTACTAGGTTGAAATCAAGAGGACTATTCCTAAAGGTTCATCACAAACTAATGACTTCAAAACTAAGAAGATTTTTGTTGGTGGCATTCCAACAGAAGTATCTGAAGGTTTGTTTCCAGCACTTGGAATTTGTTTATGCAACAACAGTAATCAATGTTTACTGTGTGCTTTGAGTTATTTATATAAATAATCAATAATCTATCAAGCAAATACATTGGACACGACAAAAACATTTAATTTAATGTAATCAATATGTCTTGTCCGTCTATGACATTGACACTTGACACTTCTTTGATCAGAAGTGTTGTGCTGGTTTATTGTCTGCTTATGTGTGTTTTTGAATAATTTTTTTGGTATTGCGACAAGTGATCTTATTGGATGCTTGCCTTTTGTGTGTTTCAGATGAGCTCAAGAACTTCTTCTCTAAGCACGGGAAGGTTGTGGGGCATGAGATAATACGTGACCACACCACTAAAAGATCTCGTGGATTTGGTTTTGTAGTATTTGACAATGATAAGGCTGTCGATAATTTGCTGGCTGATGGGAACATGATTGATATGGATGGTACTCAGGTGAGTTTGGTTGTATTTTGTAGGTTGTTTGAAATTGATCCTGGCATTGCTGTCTATAAAGTATTGGTAATCTGTTTTGATTTGAAAGGTTGTTGTTGTTGTCAAATATTGTGTTGTCAAATAGCTGCTACAAGCAATGCTGTAGCATAGCGGAGATTGAACAAATTGTGATTGCTCTGCATTATGCTATTTAGTGCAAAGTGTTGTCAAATAGTTGCAATTGCAAGGCTATACCACTATAGCGTAGTGGAACAAATCGCAATTTTTCCCCAATCCGCAATTGACAACACTGGTTCTTTGTAATTGTTATTGCTATAGTTAGCACTTATGTAGCAGGCGTACTACAGGTTAGCTAAACCAAGGAAAAAAGGTTATGTTTATGAATGAATCTAGGTTGACTCAATTCTTTGTTGTAGGTTGAGATAAAGAAGGCTGAACCAAAGAAATTCTCAAATTCAGCTTCTCTTCCATCATTTGCTAGTGACTCTAGGGCACGTTCTTACAGTGATGGTGTTGGTGGGTTTGGCGATTCTTATGGAAGTTTTTCTGGTGGAGGTTACGTCCCTGGATCTTATAGGTCACTTGGTGGTTTCGGTGGTAGGCTTAGTGATTATGGTGGATATGGAGGTGGAGATGACTTCAGTGGTGGTTTTGGGGGTTATGGGGGCAGTTCTGGTGGTTATGGAGGCTATAGAGGAGAATCTTCATTTGGCTACTCTAGCCGCTATGGGTCCTACATGGGGGGCCTTGGTGGTGGATATAGTGGTGGTGGGTTAGGCCCGTATGGAAGAGGTGTTGGGGGCTATGGAAGTTATGGTGGTCCAGGCACTGGCGGAGGTTATGATTCAGGTGCTGGTGCTGGTTTTGGTGGGACAGGAGGACTCTATTCTAGTAGGGGAGGTTATGGGGGCAGTAGTCGTTACCATCCTTACTCAAGATAGTTTTATTACTAAGCTTTGCGGTAGAATTTCATGCAGGTTTAAGCATTTCCTAGATACAAGGCACTTACTGCAGGAGGACACTTTCTAGCAGTCAGATGAACCACTAGCATGTCTGTTTTAATCAATTGCTTAGACAACAGAAGATAGAACTTCATCGATCTAGAGCTTTCTGAACAACACCAATCTAGAGGTTTTTGTACATCATCATTCTAGAGCTCTCTGAACATCAACAATCTAGACTTTCCCATCAGTTACCAGCCTATATGATCTTAGTTAGATTATTGTTTTATGTGATAATCAGATGATTGCAAGTTAGACTGTCACCATTTTGGATATCAATTTTAGTTAGAATCATTGGGTTGTGTGAATGTGTACTATTGTAGGTTATGCTTATTAGAATTTTGTTTGAAAGAGTACTTGTTCTTGATCTTTCCTTTAGTTATGCTTGGTGAGCCTATATTGTAGACGTGTGACACAACCTTTTCAAGTTATGATTTAGTTATGTTTTTGGTAAAGATAAATCATATGATAGCTCTCAATTAGTTCCAAGTTCCAACAGGTTCCTGAAGTCCCTTTTCCTCCCAAAGGGTTGGTTTGATTGTTAGCAAGCATTAATTGTTAACTTAAATGGTTGGACTATTGATCTGAGCCTTTATCCAGATTTACACATTCTTAGATTTTGTTAGTGTTAGCATCGGATAGTCGAAATATTTAGGGGCTCTATGGTAGTTAAAACAAGAAGCTATATAATACCTAATGGGGCATCGTATATTAGTTTACAAATGTTGGACATAAAATCTAGCGATTACATTAATGAGTTTTTAGCCACTTGCTAAGCACGTCCATGATTGAATTCACTATGTTTGTATGTATTTATGGAAGGTGCAAATAGCTATTATCCTAGCTTTGCTCTTTCATAGTTTTATTGCCTATACGAACCCTAAAACATACCTTGCATTGAGCATGTTAATTTTTTAAAGCAGTGATTTAATAACCAAACAGTTAAATATTATTTTAGTTTCATTATTTATAGAATGATCACACAAATTGTTTAAAAAATGTTGAACTAGTATATGGATTTTGAGAGAATTGGCTGAATCTTTTTTTTTTATGTGCATGGGTTTTGAATGTTGGGTAAACATTATTTTCAAAAGACTTTGTTAACAGTATTGTCTTAATCAGTATTATTCCTTTTTCTTAAACTTTTGATGGAGAGATCATATATGTTTTTATTAGCGAGATATTATATAATGTAATTTAATCAATGTTAAATTGTCTTGACTATTGGTTGGTTTTTTAATTTTGATTTGTGGAAACAACAAATGCGAGCCATGCTAATGAGGATATCCAGAAAATGCAAAGAAAAGAGCTCCTCATGGCAAACCACAAAGGCCAGAGAGTCAGATGTGGAGAACATCCCGGCCGGGTTTGAGCTCCAGGGATTTTCTAGTGGTAGATTTATTAGTAAGAGCTTTACGTTTCACTATTCTGTATACTTTTTTTTTCGCTCTCGAAGATACTGTGTACTAAGAATTTTTATGTTAGAGCTATGAATTATTATAATAGTGCAATAGTTTTTTATTTTATAATATACAATTTCTATGAATAATATAAATAATATTCCATGATGGATTAAATTAACTAATTATCTGGCCTAATTTGAATAAGTATATTTTGTATAAAAATAAATGATTCGACTTTTGCCATCCAATTATATATTTTATATATTATGATAAATAACATTGAAACTAATTATTGAGAAAAAAACATTACAAACAGCGTAAGGCTAAAATATCAATCAAGTTTCGCGCGTATAAAATGATAAAAATAGTTGAATGTACTGAACTTGTAAATTTTTTTGAAAAAACAAACAATAGGTTAATAAATTTCCCACTAATGATAAATAGTGGATTTGACATTCAATAGTTTAAAAAATATCTTTAAAGATTTTTAAGACAAAACATATGCTGTTTATGTTTAATGTAATAATTATTTTATTATAAAAAACCAGATATATAAATAATTAATGTAATAATTTTTTATTATAAAAAATTAGATATATAAATAATTTTACACTCTTCCTACCAACACCCCCAATTTTGCTATTCACACCCCTCTAAAGTATCAAAAAAAATCAAAATGCTCAAACTGCCTCCTGTCATCAACATTACACATTTATTATCATATAACTCATTTTTATCAAATTTCATCACAGTTCACTGACTCACATACAAAACTCATCATAAAAAGGTATGTTTGTTTCTCTGATTTTTGGTTCGTATTTTTTTTTGCAAATCTGGGGATTTTACGTGAACTCAGTTCACGTACGTTATGTTGTTACGTGAACTGAGTTCATGTATGTTTAAAAAAATTAAAAAATTCATCCTCTACGCAAACTGAATTCACGTAAAGGTACGTGAACTCAGATTGCGTAATTAATGGAGTTTGGAACCAAAAAGGTCACGTATTATACGCATTCTGAAATCACGTAAAATTGAGGACGTGAGCTGCAATTCACGTAAGTTTACGTGAACTGAGTTCACGTATGTATACGTGAACTAATTTTGCAAACCTTACGTGAACTCAATTCACGTATGCAACAAAAAATTCAAGGCTTAATTGCAGTTTTGGTCCCCCTATTTTAGCTGAATCGTGAAAGTAGTCCCTCCATTTTGTTTCTCCCCAGTTTTGGTCCCTCAAACAAAATTTTGGTCCAAAATTTGATAAAATTTCATTTTTTAAAGCCTTATTACGTCATTTATGATCATATATTTCAGGTACAATTGTTTCAAATGAGATTTTGAAACATGATGCGACTTAAATAAATGCAAAAAAAATGAAATTTCATGAAGTTTGGGACCAAAATTATGCTTGAGGGACCAAAACTGGGGAGAAACAAAATGGGGGGACTATTTTTGTGATTCAGCTAAAATAGAGGGACCAAAATTACAATTAAGCCAAAATTTAAAAATCCAAAACTTACGTTAACTCAGTTCACGTATGTCTACGTTAATTGAAATCACGTACACGTACGTGAACTAAGTTCACGTAAGGTTTGGATTTTTGAATTTTTTTGTTGCGTACGTGAATTGAGTTCACGTATGTTTCTGGGTTTTTGAAATTTTTTAACGTACGTGAACTGAATTCACGTACGTTTCTGGGTTTAGGGCAACGCAGGTTGGCTTCTGCAACAACAACGAAAGCTACATTTTTGGGTTTCAAGCATCGCAACATTCTTAAATAAATAAAACAAAACAAATAACACAACAAAAACAAAGAATGATGGAGAAGTTATGTTATGAAGAAGATGAAGAAATAGTGAAGATGAAGAAATAGTGTATTGAAGAAGATGAAATAAAAGGAAAGGGCAGTTTGGTCTTTTTATTTATTTTTATAATTTTGTGGGGTGTGAATAGCAATATAGGGGGTGTTGGTAGCAATTTTGATAATTTTATGAAATTATTCAAAATAGTTTTTTATTTTATGAGAAATTCTTCAAAATAATTTTTTATTTCAAATGATTTTTAGATTTTAATTTTTTCTTCAAAAATTGTAACATACCATAATTCTAAAAGCAATAATTTGTTTAAAATTGTTTGTTTTTAAAAATAAGACTGGATACGATATAAATTATTTTTGCCATTTTCTTTTAGATTTGGCTGAAAGTTAATACCTCTCCTTCAAAAGTGTCACAGAAATCTTAAACATAAACGAATGCCAAAAGGAAATAGAGGAGTTGATGTAGCTAAATATCACTAGGAGGGGGGGGTGAATAGGGATTTTGCTGTTTTAAAAATAATTTCAAGTGTTTTAAAAACTATCCTCTCGCTGAGGATGACTAGCTCAAGGATGGGATTTTTCAAATCGTTAGATCTAAGCTGAGCAAAAGAGTAGGAGTAGAATATGAGGGACACACACACAATTTTATACTGGTTCGCCCAAAGATGGCTACGTCGAGTCCTCACACCCTTGTGAGATTTCACAAACTTTCAAACAGATCAATCATCAACCCGAGGATGATTACAAACCGTGTATTCTTTAGCTTCACCAAGCTTACAATCAATTTCCGAATATTTCCAAGTGCAACTCACAAGGAAATTACAATGTGATAAGAGAGTGATTGATACTTAATACTTTCTCAAAAGATTTACAAAGATATAGTGTAGTATCAAAGAAAGTAAGAAGTGAGGGTGTTTAGCTCTTGATAGCTTTTAAGATGTTTTATCTTTTTATGCAAGTGTGTTGTGTATCTTCCATTGGAGAGTTTGTTTGCATTTTATAGAGATCCAATCCCTTGATGACCGTTGAAGCTTATTTCAAAACAATCCATGTCTTTCATCATAATTACGGAATTGCCATTATAGCCATCCTCACCTTTCTTGTAAATTGATCTTGATAAGTCCTTGTCAATTCTCTTTTTCCAGCAATTGCACAACTGTTATTTGACCATGTGAACTCTATTTTTCGAAGACTTTATGGTCTTGGTTGGTTTCACCTTTTGAGGTGATGTTGACAAGAGAGAGAAAGCTTAGCCTTCACATGTGATCTTCCATTTTTGGCTTGTTTCAAGTTGTCTTTCTTCAACTTGACTTCTTCATGTATATATTCATGCAAACACATTTAATAATCTGATTTTAGCCATTGCACATGCTTGAAGAGTTGTTTTCACCTTTTCTGGCCTATCCTCGGCCTATGCTGCCATCCTCTTCATACTAGATATAGTTATTTTCATCTTTTTCTTTTGACCTTTTGACTCTTGATTTTAATGCTTTGTTTATTCATGTTTGATATTGTTTTGCATTTGAATAAATACATTTGTATTGGTGATGGATCAAATTGTCCAGATCTAGAGTTTTTCCCAATTGCAAGCCATCCTCACTGTTAGCAATTTTCATTCTCACATTTGCAGCAAGTTCCATCCTCGCGTTTGCATCAATTTCCAACCTCGGTTTTCAAACATATTTTACTTCTTTTTGCTTTAATGATTTACAACCTATCTTCTTGTAGGAATACACTCAAGAGCACATGTTAGTCATTAATCACAATAATAATCTTTAAGCAATTTTGTTATCATTAAAATCAATTGAGAGATTTTGTCTCAACAGGAGTAACTCAATATTAAGATGTAATAATTGTCTTTTCTTTTTGTTGTCAACCATGCAATAATGTAGTGTTACAACATCTATTATATATATTTAAAACAGACTCCCGAATACTATTCACTCTCCAAATGCCACCTATACAAATATTTCACATCAGTTTGGCTGATGTGGACCTCTCCTACTTTCTCATCGCTCAATCATGCTCTCAATATCTAATCTCCTTCAATCCTATTCTATTTTTTCTCTTTCTTCTACAATTTCTTAAATACCTCCAAAATCTATTTGATAATATTATTTTATATTAAATTTATAAAATTATTTTACAATTATTTATAATTTATAAATTATTTTACAATTATTTATAATTTATAAATTATTTTACAATTTGATAATAATTTATAATTTATATTATTATCAAAATATTTTATAAGTTATTTTATAATAAATTTATAAATCATTTTAAAATATTATTATTCATTTACCAATGATAATAATTTATATTATTAATTATTAAATTCAATAAAAAAAATTGACTAATCACTCCTAAATATCGACATAAATGTTTTTTATATAATAATATTATTTTATAATTCTTTATAATATATTT
>JBBPBT010000685.1:4959781-4978118 GCA_037974875.1 Cicer bijugum
TTTTTTTACAAACTCTTGAAGAAATATATTCAATAATTTTTTTTTACAACAACTTCTCATACTCACAATTAAAATATCATACTAATAAAACAAATAAATTTAGACTACACTACAATATAATTCAATATTAATATTTTTTTAAAATAACAAATATTAAATAGTCAATCATATTTTTAAATTTTTACATCTTATTTTTGGGATTGTATTTTACATTTTATTTCATCAAATAAATGCAAGTACCATTATATGTTGAAAAATAAATTAACAATCACATTACAATGAGTCAAACAATTATCCTATATAATAAATTATCATATAAATTTTATAAAATATTTTAAAAATTAAATTAAATAATTGTGATAAACATAATTTTCTCTCATTTTAATTTTTTTTAATCATATTCAATTATTTAAAATCAATAAAGTAATATTATAAGATAACTTGAATATTATTTATAAAACTTATAAAATTAATTAATTAATATCCGCGCATCGCGCGAACCATAATCTAATCGGAGATTATAGCTAGAGAAAAAACATGAAATCATAGGAAATCTAAATCTGAGGTTGTGTGTGGAAGCCTAAGCCATAATATCCTAGAGTTTGGGGGCCAAACTTCTAAAAAATAGATGTCAGCTAGATGTTACAATGACATTGACAATGCATAACTAACTACCAAAAGGTGTTAATGTTTTTAATTAACATCAAATTACTTCAAAAAAATTTAAATTTAAACTAAATTTTTATTTATTTATCAATTGCATTCTAAATTTTTCGAATACATTTTTCTTGAAAATCAGCGTATTAATATAAAAAAATATGTAATTCATTGAAATATTTATTCGTCTCATGATAAAAGATAAATAAAATTCAATGAAGAATTATTTAATCCGAATTTAATTCAGATTTATCCAAACTAATTATTGATTCGAATGATTTGGTCATAAGAGATGTCGACGAATGTTAAAAAACAAAACTTTTTTAATTTAATGCTGACGCGTGTTATAATTATAAAAAAAATTGCCAATGCCACGTTTCTAATATAAAATGAAAAATAATATTCGCGACGTGTGTAATTCGTAGAAACGAAGTTTGTTTCGCATTCGGACTTTAGGTCACGGCTTCGGAAACTGCTGAGACTAAAAAGAGAAAACCTTAGAGATACATTGGAGTGAGCATCATAGCAAAGGTATTCTTCGATCATCATCATCATCTTCATTTTTTATTTTTTTATGTGGACTATGAATCATAGCTTGTAGTATAACTCTAAACTAGTTAATTAATCAACGACATTGTTCCGAAGGCGTTGTAGTTACTTTACTTTGAAGTTTTGATCTCATAATATACTATGCTTTTTGTGCTGCCAACCTAACCTTCTGCTAGTTTTATTTTTTTACTTCTTCCTCAATCTCTGTTATTTGCGATTAATTACTGTTCTATGCATCATCATGCTCCGATTATATAAATCTTCTTTTCATTTTCTATGGTTTTAAATTAATAGCTTATAGCTGATTTACTATACTTTTTATTTTCTTTTCGTAATTTAGGTTTTGATCAAGTTGCTCTATTTTTTCTTCTATTTTCTTGTTTTGAATTTTGATTGAACTGGTCCTCGTCAAAATGTTTACTTTGAATTGATCCAATCAATTCTCTTTGCTCTTTATAAATTGATAGATTCTAATATATATGAAGTCTATTATATTATATTCCCTT
The DNA here is from genome assembly GCA_037974875.1 of Cicer bijugum. Lineage (NCBI taxonomy): Eukaryota > Viridiplantae > Streptophyta > Magnoliopsida > Fabales > Fabaceae > Cicer > Cicer bijugum. Next base: position 4,961,494 of record JBBPBT010000685.1, read on the forward strand.
AAAGTTTGATTCAATTTATTTGTATTTTGACTTTTGATTCAGGTAATCACATTGTGTTCTGCTTAAGATGGTTGATCCAAACAGTAGTTCCTCGTGGTTAAAAAGTCTAAATATCTGTGAAACATTTGGGTTGAAAGATCATGGAGAGTATGGAACAGTTGCTGCTATTGTCATAGGCATCATTGTTCCAGTTTTGTTATTGGCTTTGTTTATGGGAAAGAAAAAAGGGAAAGTAAGAGGTGTCCCGGCAGAGGTTGGTGGTGAGTCGGGTTATGTGGTACGTAATGCTCGATATTCTGAGTTGGTTGAAGTTCCTTGGAAAGGAGCCCCGACGATGGCTCATCTATTTGAGCAATCTTGTAATAAGTATACACACAGTAGATTTCTTGGAACAAGAAAATTAATAGGAAAAGAGTTTGTTACATCCAGTGATGGAAGGAAGTTTGAGAAACTCCACTTAGGAGACTATGAATGGGAAACCTATGGAGAGGTCTTTGCTCGCGTATCCAATTTTGCTTCTGGTCTTCTTAAGTTAGGCCATGATATAGATAGCCGTGTTGCCATTTTTGCAGATACTCGGGCCGAATGGCTCATAGCCCTCCAGGTAAATTTGCTTTATTTGCTTCATTTCGTTGAGCCGTTCCATTATCTTTAAGCCTATCGGTTTTGCATTCACAAATTTTAATGAACTACTTCTTGATAAACTTCAGGGTTGCTTCCGGCAGAATATAACAGTTGTTACAATTTATGCTTCTCTAGGTGAGGATGCCCTAATCCACTCGCTAAACGAGGTAGGAAATTATCATCTTTTTGCTTAATTTTAGAGACTGTATAGTAATTAGATGAAAATAGTTCATCACTGTAGTAACTGAAAATGGTGTGGCATGTTCTCACTTGAAGCTTTGGAATATGAACAGACTCAAGTATCTACTCTGATCTGTGACCCAATGCTGTTAAAGAAGTTGGACGCAATAAGATCAAAACTAACATCTATCCAAAATATAATTTACTTTGAAGACAATAGCAAAGATGAACACGATTTTTCAGGAGGTTTAAGCGACTGTACAATTGCATCTTTCAGTGAAGTTGAGACACTTGGGAAAGAAAGTCCCGTTGAACCAAGCTTGCCTTCAAAGAATGCTGTTGCAGTTGTCATGTACACAAGTGGCAGTACAGGTCTACCAAAGGTTTGTTTCTTCTTTAAGTTTTGTTAAAGATGTCCGTCTCCGTGTCTGTGCACGTATAATCTCTTATTCATATTTATGATCTGCTTCATGTTTGTGAAATCTTTTGTCCAGAATCATGGTTATTAATTTTCTCATGAACTTGATGCCTTCTAAAGAACGTAATTCAGAGATATGAGTAGTTGAGTACTGACTTTTGACTTGGTACTATGACTTTATTCTCTATACATTTTTAGGGGTAAAATATGCACACGAACCATATTAAGTCATTATGTACTGATGGTAACTTTTTCTTGCCTACTAAGAGGATCTCCATCAGGTCAATTACACGTTTCCCTTAGATTTGATAAGCTGTTAACTGTTAGTTATCATTTAGGGTGTCATGATTACTCACGGGAACATTGTAGCCACCACAGCAGCTGTTATGACAGTGATTCCAAATCTGGGTAGCAAGGATGTGTACTTGGCGTACTTGCCCCTTGCCCATGTTTTTGAAATGGCAGCAGAGGTACTTTTTTTTAGCCCTTTTAAGTCCTAATTGTCAAAGTAGTTGATTCTGTCTCTAAATTACTGTGGTGTCCAGTCTGTTATGCTGGCTGCAGGTGTTGCAATCGGTTACGGAGCTCCTCAGACTTTGACCGACACATCTAATAAAGTCATGAAAGGAACCAAGGGTGATGTTACTGTCTTAAAGCCCACCCTTTTGACAGCAGTACCAGCTATTATTGATCGTATTCGAGATGGAGTTTTGAAGAAGGTGAGAACCCAATTCTCTTCCTTAGAGGAACAATTCTCCCCTTCATTTTGAATCCTAGACAAAACTACCTTTCATTTATAAGATAAATAAAATAAAATAAACACCACATCAGCATTTTCATCTTTACTGCATTTAGTTTTTACTTACATTGGAGCTTGACTGTTCAAAATTTACCGTCATACTGCATTGCTGGTCTTAATAGATATCTGGATAGAATTTTCCAATTTGACGACGGGCACTTTGCAATCCTTAACTGCAGAAACTTACATTTTTCCTTTCTTATTTTCCCCTAATATTCAATGTATTAAACTAGTCATTGAAAAATTACTTTTTCTTCCTTACTCTTATCTATCTTGTACTTAGGTGGAGGAGAAAGGGGGACTTGCAAAGAAGCTTTTCCAGTTTGCATACAAGCGTCGACTGGCTGCTGTAAAAGGAAGCTGGCTAGGAGCTTGGGGAGTGGAGAAGTTGATTTGGGATACCATTGTCTTCAAAAAAATTCGTACTCTACTTGGAGGCAAAATCCGATTTATGCTTTGTGGTGGAGCTCCTTTATCTGGTGATTCACAACACTTCATCAATATCTGTGTGGGGTAATGATTCTCATCTTTATGCTACATATTACTTGGGTGGACTGAACTAGTTATGTTATATGGTATGTGTGTATAGTGGAAGGATAAGATGAGGAAAAGGAAAAACTGTAACTCTACAATTAGTACCATCATCATAGTTCAAGACTGCTGGATCTTTGAAAACCTTGATCAAGATTATTCAGGATAGATGGGGCATCGAGTATGAGGCATTAGGAGAACTTCAAAATTAGATCTTAAAATTCGAATTCCATTAGAACAGGATAAAGAAAAAGATATTCCCAAAACAGCTTTCAAGACTCATGAGGGGTTCTATATGTTTCATGCGATGCCTTTTGGACTATCCATTGCATCCTCCTCTTTCCAGTCTCTCATGAATGAGATGCTCAAACCATTTCTAAGGAAACTCATGTTAACGTTTTTCTGAAGATAGACTGATTTACAGCAGACTCACTTGGTGTATCTGAGATTCATTCTTTAACTATTGGAGTTACAGAAAAGAATTATCTTGTTTCCGAGTCATACCTCTTTTTGTCCAACTAGGGTTATAATTCTTTGTATTTATTTATTTATTTACGTCGACAGGGCTCCTATTGGGCAAGGATACGGTTTGACTGAAACATTTGCTGGGGCTGCCTTCTCTGAGTGGGATGACAACAGTGTGGGGCGTGTTGGTCCACCACTTCCTTGTGTCTACATTAAGGTATGCCGTAAATCTCATCAACAAAAATTTCGTACATTGAACTTCCAAGCTCTACTTATTTGTAGATGCTGCATTTAATTAAATTATTGTAATAGTCATTAATGATTATAGTCCATGCTAGTGAGTAATAAAACTTATTGGACTTTAAAGATCAGTGAGAAGTTAGTAACATCTCAGAAATAACAAACTGCATATCTCTTAAGCTGCTAAAGAACTTGCAGTTGGTGCTATTTTTAAGAGACTCAATTTGGGGGAATTTGATTGTGTCATTAATCTGGTTGTATAGCTTGTTTCTTGGGAAGAAGGAGGGTATCTTTCGTCAGACAAACCAATGCCACGAGGAGAGATTGTAGTTGGCGGATTCAGTGTCACTGCTGGTTATTTCAAGAATGAAGAAAAAACTAATGAAGTGTTCAAGGTAATTTTCACACTTAAAGTTGTGTGCATGTTATTTTTCCTTTTCAATTTTCTTTAATTACTTAAATTCGTTCTTGCTGATTAATAAGCCGCAAATGTCATCCTAATTAATACAGGTTGATGAGAAAGGTCTGCGCTGGTTTTATACTGGTGACATTGGGCGATTCCATCCTGATGGGTGCCTTGAAATCATTGATAGGAAGAAGGATATTGTCAAACTTCAACATGGAGAGTATATCTCTCTTGGAAAGGTGAGTCAAACTATACCTTGTCGTTCTGTCGTTGAAGTACCGAGGCACAAGATTCACAGTAAAATTTTCAGGGTCTAACCATATGTTTTCATTTTTACTTAATTGCAGGTTGAGGCAGCACTGTCATCATGTGATTACGTGGATAATTTAATGGTTTTTGCCGACCCGTTTCATAATTACTGTGTTGCTCTAGTTGTTGCTTCACATCAGTCCCTGGAGAAGTGGGCCCAACAGAGTGGTATTGAATACAAAGATTTTCCCGATCTTTGTAACAAACCTGAAGCTGTCACTGAGGTTCTGCAGTCCATTTCCATGGTTAGCTAATATATTCCTTGTATTCCTTATATTCCTTGTATCATTTAGCAGATAAGGTGACACTTGTGGCGAGCTATCACACTCTTAAATAAGGTGATACTTGTTGCGAACTACCACACCCCTAAATCAATACACATACAAAATGTATAAATTTTCTTCATTTGTTAGGCTGCTTCAACATTTGCGGAAAAAAAAATGAATCCTCAAATTAAACTACGTAAAGCTTGTAACAAGGCATACCGCACTGCAAGTTTAATAATGCCCTATTTTACTTTATCCATTTCAGACTGCAAAAGCCGCCAAGCTGGTAAAAACTGAAATTCCTGCAAAGATTAAGTTGCTGTCAGAACCATGGACACCTGAATCTGGATTAGTCACTGCTGCTCTCAAGTTGAAGAGAGAACAACTAAAAGCCAAATTCAATGATGATCTTTTGAAGTTGTATGCTTGAAGTATCTAATCTCATGTCAATGTTCTATCTATTGCAGTTGTATGTTATGATTGATTTTTTGTCTCTCGCTCAATATGGTTGATATATTTTCGCTGTTAGCGACATGTAAAACACACGAGATAGCAAAGACATACTCAGCATAATGGTGGCTGTTGAGACTATGCTGGATTGCTTTGTGAGTAATGTGCTGATAGTGATATAGTCCTGCCACATGACTGGCATAAATAGTAATAAGTGCGCTGTTATTTAATTTGAAATACATATATGTCAGTGATGTTTTTGATGTTTGTATTGCAATTTAGTTTTATACATGGAGCGATGAATAATTGTTTATGAAATGAGATTTTTTTTTTTTTAAAAAAAGGTTACTTTTCTATACAAAATATATACGTATAATTTTGTTTTTGTAAAAACGCAAAAAAAAAAAACAAAACCATATCACGAGTTAAAATTTATATTTGGACCTGTGAATATGGAAGAAGAGGATTACGAAGATGAAGAAGAAAAAGTAAAAGAAGAAAACAGAGATGATGAAGAAGAATAAGTAAAAGAAGAAAACAAAGAGAAACAGAATTCAATGTGGTTTACAATCAACACCAATATCTGATCTTCACGAGTATAGATAACAACCGATAATGAATTTTCATGTATTATATGAGGATATATAATAACAATCAATAATTGATTTAATGTGTTCATGATTATAGATAACAACAACCAATAATGATTTTTCATGTATTACATGAGGATATATAATAACAATCAATAATTGATCTTAATGTGTTACATGAGAATAAATAACAACAATTAATAATTGTCCTTCATCTAACATATTACATCTTTTATGTATTACATGTAATAAAGATAGCAGTGTACCTGTGTATGTAATATCCCTGGCTCTTAGGAATGAACATGCACTTGATCTTGTTAAATTACTCGATAAACATAAAGTTGATTGTTTTTTTGCATAATTTAATAACTTATTTATTTTTTCAATAAGTTGAATCATAACTTTAACTATTTTTGTAACGAAAACCTTAAAAATATGGCCCTGCAAGCGATTTACTTAGAGTAAGATTTGGAAACATTTCTGAACAAATATTTTTGAAAAAGAAATATTAAGAGAATTTTTTAATAACTGAACTTTTTAAATAACAATTTTTTGTATTAGTCTAGTTAAAATTAGTTTGTTACTTCTTACTTTTTTCGGAAGATTTTTTCTTCATAATTATCAATAAATTTATAAGGAATTTAAGAACCATACTTAATAATAATGCCCTTTCTTCCAATTGGATCTCATCCAAGATAATAGAAATGTAGACAAAATAGTAGAACTTCTATCCAAGGAATTATTACATACATCAAAAGAAGAAAACAAGTTATTGTAAAGATTATGCCTAAAATGGATCTCAATACTGTTTTGGGCTAGTGAAATTGTGGTGATGAGCTACTATATAACTATGTTGTGGACTTTGTAGAATGAACACTGCCATTCTGAACCAAACCAAACAATCAATATCAATTCTTATTGCATTAAAAATGTGAATTCCTATTCATATTGGCAGTATACGATGGATTCACTCTGACTCAGCAGGAGTTTGTGCAACGACAGAGGTTGATAGTGAGGGCCGTAAGAGAAGGTATAAAGCAGGCCCCAACAATGGTATCAATGATACTGGAAGAAGCCAAGAACCTTTGTCAAACCTGCATTTTGGACTAGTATTAAATGACTTTTATATAATAGGGACTAGGATCTCTAAGTAAAAATTGAAATGAAACTTAAATAAATGCTAATGAGTATACCATTTTCTAGCAGTCATATCATTGTAAACCCAAAATGGTGCCAATGTCGAGAGTAAAGTAAAATCAATGGACATAACATGGATCTGCAACATGTAAACTAGATTTTATCACCTTGCAAATTTGGCCCAATGTAACTAGGTTCTAGTAGAGTAGTAATTGTTGATTGAATTATTGAAAATAAGCATGTCAATATTAGAGAAGTACATGGCATTGCGAAAACTTATAAGTACAACAAGGGGTCAGGCCAACTATACAAAAAGCTGAGTCTGAACTTACAAATTTGCTTTCCCTGCAGTACTGGAAAAATTCTTTCCATACATCTTCCCCAGCTAAACCAGCGTACGTTACAATGCCTATACCTGAAGCAAGCAATATCTGATGTGCAGTCGAGGTAAGTAACAATTTTCATAAAAAAAAAATATATGACACGTTAAGTGAGTATGCTGTATAGTATGTATAAATAAACTCCTTCAATTGAAAGTAACTAATAGGTAGTATAACAGGTTTCTTCTTCCCGAGAGATCTTTGATATATGATATGGACATGCACAAGGAAGTAACGTCTTTCAATTCGGACTATAAATGATAAAGGAAACTCCCTTAGAAAGGATAAAATGTGTGCCGATTTAAAAATATTCAGGTTTTCTCCAAAAGTGTGTGACTACAACAAGGAGGTTCTTCTTGGGCATTAAATTGAGCAAAATCACCAACCATGGACACTGTTATTTAAAAATGATTTACATGCAACAACTTTGTAATAGAAGGTTGAGATGAGCACTTACTAGTGCAGTGACTTTTGATTCCAAAAAATTCAATGGCCATGTTTTAAGCTGTGTTTCTTTAACAGGAGGTGGTGGTGGTTTCCAGAGAACAAAATAAGGAAGAAGGGCATATATGCCACCAAAAAATGAAAGTGTCAGGAAGGGCCATACAGGAACATTGCTTTTTGAGCTGTGGAGCAACAAATGAGAGAAGAAATCAGCTTCAAGAATATTAAACAGCAAAAAGACCAATGCAAAAAGTAAACCATCAATTCTCTTTTGAACAATATGTTGCATATGGTAGCTTGTAAAATTCTTGAACTGACATTCATAGCAGTAAAATTGTTAACAGCATTCTTAAGAAGACATGAATCATCATTAACCAATAAATTGATTTTACAATTTTCAGAAAGAGCATAATATTATATGCAAGGCAAAAGATAGGTACAAAACCATTCTCAAACTATGTCTACACTTCAGATTGAAGACGTGTTCGATGTTCGACATAGGTTGGTGTCGATCGCCAACATTTGATATTTCATTCAATCATTTCCATTTATTACATTACTAATGAAACACAAACTTCGACACACACACGGACACATCGACGCCGCTAATGTAAAAAATATAAGACACCGACACCGAATACATATATGATAATTTTTCACCTTCACTGATGCATCTACTACCGAAACACTAAACTCGTGGTAGTTAAATTTCATGTTTTTAACCCTCCCATCGTTAATCATCATTGCTTTGACACATCTTTAATCCATGTAGTTGTGTTTGAGATGTGTCCAAGGGGTCTAAGGTGTGTCGAAGCAAAGAAAAACAAGTTTTATATTTGGGACCCTTATTTCAGGTGTCACAAGTGTCGTATGGGTGTCGGACACCGACGCGTGTCAGACACGGCAACACACCTAATCTCAAAGGTGTCCGTGTTTCATTTATTACTTGTGTCACAGTATCATGTCTGCTGTCTTTGTCAATAGTTCATGAACCTTCAACTAACAATTTAAACTTATAGGGAAGTCAACCCTTAACAATTATGAAAGCTCAAGAATGGTTTTATACTATATTATTAAAAAAGAAACCGCATAAATTAGTAGGAAAGAGAAAAATGCATATGAGAGGGGAAATAAAATACCTCCTTCCTGTAGGAAGTAGCAACATGCTATATACCAAAGGCCACAAACCCATTATATACCACTCAGAAACAAGCACTTCATTCATTCTAAAACCATCATCCCCTTTCAAATTCAACAGCTTTTTCAAGAAATACATGTCCCTTGACTGAATCATTAAAAAAAAAAACAAACAAACAATAACTATAAGCATATTGAATATTGTAATCAAGTTGACATATTGCACGATTTTAAAAATCATAGTCTTAATGTAAAAATAAATAAATAAAGATTACAGGTGTTTGGTCTGGGGAGAGAAATGAAACATAGTAGATAAGTGCAACCCATAAAAGAAAGAGCAAAATTGAGGTTGTCCAATCTCTTCCTCCCTCATCCACAGTCCTACCAACTTCACTCTGTTTGTTGGAAGAATCATGGCAAATGACGATAGTACCCTTTTTCCGAAATGATGATAAAGCAAAGGAGGGTTTGGTGACTAGTAGAGGTTTGAATTTGAAGAAACTGAGTCTCAAACAACATTTCGAGGGCAATGGTGGTGTTGTTCTGTGGGGTTCAATTGATTTTAGCGTTTTGAGAGTGGGGAAGTTGCAAGAGACCAAATTGGGTTCAGCTAATACTACCACCATTATCAATGTTCATATGGATAAAGATATTCATAAAATAAAGAGCTCAGTAACTGAGTCAATTCATAATTATTAATCACTTTCCTTCAAAATAAATAATAATAATAATAATAATAAAGAAAATGCAAAAGTCATTAATAATTTTTATTTTTTATTTTATTTTTAATAGGTGCAATTATTTTGGGAATAACTACTATTAGTATTTCTTATGGTAATTTATTTTTCTTATTCAGAAGCCAAAATAATAAATTTATAAAAAAAAATAGATTTAATTGTCGTTTTAGTCTCTTTATTATTATTAATTTATAAAAATAATTTTATATTTTAAAAATTGATAATTTTTATTATTTTTTAAAATTTTTAAACTAAAAAAATAGAGATTGATATATTTTTAGTGACATGAAATACAATTCTATGAGATATAATCATTTATATACATTAATTATTTATATGTTATTAATTAAATTAAAAAAATTCTAAATTTTTATTGTATTTTATTGCTATTTAATGAGTATTAATTATTTTACATTAATATATCACATATCACAGTATTTAAAATAGTTCATCTTATATTTTTTAATTAAAAAATTAAAAAAAGTTTAAAACTTTCGACTTTTAAAATAACAGAATCAACTTCATGAACTAATAAAAATAAAAAAATTAAAATTATAATAAAGTAAAAAAATATATTTCACAGCTTACAATAAATAATAAATATAAGGGGAATAAAAAATCACTCACTAAATTATCATTTGGTTTAGTAAACCAATAAATTTACAAACTAAGAAGATTAATAAAAGTAAATGAATTAATGAGTGTGGAATTGGGACCACGTGGTATTTTCACAACTACACAAAGTAGGAGCAGAACACTGAGTAGCTATGGTTGTGTCAAGTTTGTGCAGATAAGGTAAGAAGGTTTTTGCTTAGTAACAGACAACCATGGTTGAAGCATCAGGAATGATGTTCACCAACACCACCACTCTTATACCTGCTTTTACCCCAACAACATTTCACAGAACTCATCTTGGTCTTTCTCAACCAACTCTCTCACGAAGACACCATATTCACTTTTCAGTTTCAGCCACTCAGAGTCAAACCTCTGCAGCATTGGTGGAAACTATTCCTTGGGGCTGTGAGAATGATTCACTAGAAAATTCATCTTCTCTTCAGACATGGTTGTCAGACTCTGGTCTTCCTTCTCAGAAAATGGCCATTGATAAAGTTGATGTTGGTGAGAGAGGACTTGTTGCTTTGAAGAATATAAGGAAAGGAGAGAAGCTTCTCTTTTTGCCTCCCTCACTTGTTATTACTCCTGATTCTGTAAGCCTTCTTTTCTTCTTCTATTCATTTTCATCACATACACATTCAATTTAAAATAATTAAGTTAGTTAGTAATAGGCAAGTGGAATTGAAATATGGACCGATTTGAATTGAGTTTATGTACTGTCTTACCCATTTGTGAGGCTGTTCAGAAGGCTTATGGAAACGGCTTATGATATGTCACTAACCTGTTTACAGCTTATTTCCATAAGCTCTTAAAGATAGCTTATGAAAATAACTTATATGAAGTCAATTTTATTTTATTTTATTTTATTTTTTGTTCTATGATAAGTTTATGCTATAAGCATTTAATTAAGTAGTTTATCCAAATCGGTCTATATTTGTAGACATTATTTATGTGGGCTTCACAACCATTTTAGTTTATATATTCAATCCAAGAAAGTTCCCTTAAGAAAATACCATAATACCTGCAAATTATATATATATGTACTATACTGTCAGTGTCAACACTCAACTATATTACATATTCCAGTCCATACTAACGTTTGATAATTTTTGATGAACCTTCAAAACTTGATTTGGATATTTTATTCTGGTGACTTATGATTCTGTTTGGGGTGTGTGTCTGTGTATTTTGGTTATCAGGAGTGGAGCTGTCCGGAAGCTGGCGAAGTATTGAAAAGGAATTCGGTGCCGGATTGGCCGTTGCTTGCAACTTACCTTATAAGTGAAGCTAGCCTCATGAAATCTTCAAGATGGTGCAGTTATATATCAGCCTTACCTCGGCAACCCTACTCACTTCTTTACTGGTAATTGAATTGAATTGCTCTTATGATGAATTCTTTTGAGTGTTTGCATTGTTGAGTTAGAAATTGAAGTTAGGGGTTGAAATGTATTGTTACTATACTAAGGAGAGGGTGAGATAAATTGAAATGTGGAGACTATTTTAAATAATGGCACTAGGGTTTTAAATAGCAGTCACAGTAACTGTCTTGGTTACAACTCGGCTAAATGAGGCATCAATTGCAGTCGTGTTGCGATTTCAGCAACATAAAAAACCGTTCTGTTGTGGCTGTAAGCTTTTATTTAAAACCCTTATGTCACTGATATAATAAGCCTATCCCCAAATGAAACAAAAGTAAAGACAATTAAAACATCTCATGTGTTTAATCATTATAAATTTCAATCCTTTTAAACTATCATTTCAATAAAAATCTATAGGTGGTTTATACTTAATATTTTCTTTTTGTTCTCTGATTTCTTAATTTCATTCCCTTTAATTTCTTCATGTCTTAATTTTGATCTCAAGCATAACACGATAGTCAATGGATTTCACTTCTTATTTCTATCAACAAAAAAAGAGTCTACTCTCAAAATTTTCCTATACAGTTCATTTCTGTCATTTCAGGTCACAAGCGGAACTAGATCGCTACTTGGAAGCTTCACTAATTAGGGAGAGAGCAATTGAAAGGACTAATAATGTTATTGGAACGTATGTGCCAATTGTTTATACTTAATATCTCTCTTTTTTTAGTATAATGTTTTAATCTAATGTGCTTTCTTGATTGAATAATCACATGTTTTGTTATAACTAGCATACTTCCCTTTTTGTTCTCCAGATACAATGATTTGAGGCTCAGAATATTTTCCAAATACCCTGATTTCTTCCCTGAAGAGGTAATTACCTCAGATTGAACAGGATGAGAATTAGTAGTTTCTGAAAACCACAAACTTTTACAGAAAGAAAAGAGGGGAGCTTCCAGAGTTAAATATGTTATTTGTATGGCTTTCAGGTGTTCAACATCGACTCCTTCAAATGGTCGTTTGGAATTCTTTTCTCGCGCATGGTGGGTCAATCTGGTAGATGAAATAAAACATTCTTATTTGTTCCATACAAAAACAAACGTTCTTATTTTTGCAACCATTTAATTCAATGAGGCTTAGTTTTTCTGTTTCATATTTAAGACAAATGGATGATTGTCAGCACATATAATTCATGATATTGGTATGATGTAGGTTCGGTTACCCTCGATGGATGGAAAGGTTGCCTTGGTTCCGTGGGCAGATATGTTGAATCATAGTTGTGATGTATGGTCTCTTCCAAACAACATTCTTAGCAAGTTTTCCCCAAGAAGTTGAACTTTAATTTGTTTGTATTGGTTTAGGTGGAGACATTTTTAGATTATGATAAAGCGTCGAAGGGAATTGTCTTTACGACAGATCGTCCCTATCAACCAGGTGAGCAGGTAAACATAAATTGATAGTTCGAAATTGTTAAATTAGATTAGCATTGGATAAAACAATTAAGTACCTAGGTAATGAAATAAAAACTCCTTGTGCCTTGCCAAAGTGTTTTAAGTCTCTATAGGTAGCAGTATTGCCTCAATGTTCGATGGTGATACTCTTCACCATATAGCTTTCCTCATAATTCATCACCATTTGATTTAAACATACTGCAGTTTTTTTGGGTGTTAACCCTCTGGTTCTCAAGAGTAAGTAAAACACGGCCAAGGTTTGTTTCAGTTAGGGATAGAACTCGAGTACTCCTGATTCATTTGGCCTTCACTGAATCTCATTAGCCACTTGACTACCACATACTGTAGTTGACTTATTGTATCAAACTACACAGGTGTTTATTTCATATGGAAAAAAATCAAATGGGGAGCTTCTACTATCTTATGGATTTGTACCAAAGGAGGGAACTAATCCAAGCGATTCAGTTGAGTTATCACTGTCTCTCAAGAAATCTGATGAGTCCTATAAGGAGAAGCTAGAACTGTTGAAGAAATATGAACTATCAGGGTGAGTACCTAAATTTTTATAGTTATACCTTTCATGATTGAACTTGTTACTAACTTGTTTGAATTATTTTTGTCAGATCTCAGTGTTTTCCTGTAAGGATTACTGGTTGGCCATTGGAGTTAATGGCTTATGCTTATTTAGCTGTTAGTCCTTCAAGCATGAGAGGAAAGTTTGAAGAGGTATGCATGCCACTTACTGTAGTTGTGAATTCTTTCCTCGAATGTTGTATAACTATATGTGTTTTTGGCAGATGGCTGCCGCCGCATCAAATGAAACTACCTCGAACAAGGACTTGAGATATCCCGAAATAGAGGAACAAGCATTGCAGTTCATACTAGATAGTTGTGAATCTAGGATCACAAAATACAATAAGTTCTTACAGGCAAGGAAACACTTTAATAAGAAACCTTTAAATTCAGCTGAAAAACTATGATTTATGAAGTTTTCAATCACTAGCGAGCGGGTTAATCCTAGTCGTTTCATTTTGATTGATCGACATGGCAATCACAGTTATGATAAATGAAGTGTGTATATAATTTGTTTCTGGTAGGTAAGTGGATCACTGGACTTGGATGTGACTTCTCCGAAACAACTCAACCGAAGACTCTTTCTAAAACAGCTAGCCGTCGACTTGTGTACTAGTGAGCGGAGGATACTATTTCGCGCTCAATATGTAAGATTGTAAAAGCACATTATTTATTTCATTTCCTTCTGCTTATACTAATTTTATAAACATCACTGATTGTTCAAAGTAAGCATAGTTCTTTCCAACATGCACAACTCTTATATAGTAATAGTAATATATTATCTGTTTATCACTAAAGGTTGCTAATTTTGACTATTAATTGCAGATATTGCGAAGAAGAGTGAGGGATATGAGGACTGGTGAACTAAGAGCCTTAAAAATCTTTAATGGGTTCAGGAATTTTTTCAAATGAGGCCATTCATAATTTTCTACACCCTTTGACATGATCATGTAATTGGTAGTTGTTGCTGAGAAAAACAGGTCCAGTCTTGAGTGATAAAATAATCTTGAAAAAAACAGCAACAAAAGTAAAAGTAAAGGAATGATTGTTGTATTGAGTCATTTTGGTAATTTAAATTATAAATTTTGTGAAATGACAATTCCATCCTTTAAATTAGAGATAGCTAATCGACTAGTCTTTTTCGACTTCCGCATCACAATTTTGAAAGTTTTACATTTGCCACAATGTATTTAAATATTTTAAGGTAAATGTTTTCTAAAGATGTGTTTGATAGATGGTTTAAATTGACAAACTTTCTTCAATTTAAGGGGTTAGATTACTATTTTTGAGTGAGAGAATAAATTGAGACGAGAGAAAGAGACGATATATAGAGTAAATTTGACTCATGGTTTAGTATAAACAAAAGAAGTAATATTTTTTCTTGTTTGTTTTGATAGAAAGTAAGAAAAGAGAAATATTATCATTTTTCAATAAACAAAAATACTGTCAAATTAAAATAAAATAAAAGTTTAAATATATGTTTGACTTTTGTAAATATATTATTTTTTTATTTTAATTTTCGTAAGTTTTTTTTATTTGGATTTAGTCTATATAAAATCAAATGCGGTCGAATTTGATTTATAATCTCATATTAACGTTAAAAAAAAATGAAGAATTTTTCAAAAAAAAAAATTTAAAGGGTAGTTTTATAGTGTATTTGATTTGAATTAGCTAAATTATAACGAGTATGTATATTCCAATTTCAGCAAATTTGGGGGACTTGGTCGTTCATCATTTCTATTTTGATTACATCATGCACAAAAGACTTGTACTTTAGGCATAATTTTGCTTTATTTTAAGTTTAATTGTACTTTTAGTTCATATCAATTCACGAAATTGGACTTATACTTTAAAAGTCAACCGTTTTTGTCTTTCTCTTATATTTTTGAATTAAAAATGACAATTTAACATTATTTAATTAACATGTCATATAATATGATGAAGAATGGTTAACACTAATGAAATCCCAATAAAATCATCTAAAAATTTAATTTTTAACTTCAAATTTTATTTTTATAATTTAATTAATAATATATGAATAATTAATGCATTTAAATAATTTTATATCATGAAATCATATCTCACATCATTCAAAATAATTTAAATCGTCAATTTTTAGTTCAAAATATTTAAGAAAGGGACTAAAACAATCGATTTTTAAAATAGGATGACCATTTATGTGAATTGATGAAAACAAATGGATCAAAACTGTAATTAGACCTTTCTTATTTTGAAACAGGTCAAATTAATCAATTGAATATTAAACAAATATCCAAGATGTTTATACACTTTTATCACTTATTTCAACCAAGTCCCTGACTTTGTCAAAATTTTAAAATGATTTTTAACATTTTAAAACGTTAATCAAATTAATCCCTCTATCAATGACAATCACTTGACAAACTTAAGTGTTAAAGACTTTTTTTTTTGACAATTGTATAATACCCTACCTATTTTAGAAAAGCTTGTTTAAACACATTTTGTGTGTATCTTAATTAATTGTGAATTTATTAATTCCTTTGAAAGCACATTTCATGTCTATCAATTAATAGTTTGACACAAACTAAAGATAACAAAACAATTAATATTTCATTAATTTTTAAAATCGGTATATCAAGAAGACATTACAATCTAAACAACTACATTACAATCTATTATACTCCAAAAAAAAAACATATAAGCACAAATTCTATTGATCTATAATATAATCAACAAAAGCATGAAAACAATACTCTATTTGTGATGTATATACTCAACCATTGTGACATATATCAACTCTGCCCATAAACTTCACCATAACCTCTCCACGATGATTTTATCCAATAAAAAATTCCTTTAAATTTGTCCATAAGTTTCATTGTAAGGCCTCCATGTTGTTTCTATGCTATTAATATATATTCCATCAACGCCAACAAGTTCATATGGAACAACTATACTAGGAGGTTTGTCATACAATAAAAACTAACCACGTATAACATCATTTTACAAAATTAAATAGTCAAACTAAATTGAACATGAGGAGGTTTCAGTAAACCCAAAGAGAAAATACAATAAAACCCTAAAAAAAAGAATATTTTGATTTAAATGTTACGTACAAAATTGAATTTATATATTGAATATCTTAATACTTGTGAGAGAAATTTTTTAACTTCTAGGCCAACTATCATAAATGCCTTTCAACTTTACAAATTGAGGGCCAAGAAACTAACTAGATTTGAATTTCAACTCTATAATGAGTTACTGCGTTTATATATTAATATACGTTTATATATATGAATTCTTTATTTATATGTCAAATGACATGACTTTTACAATGAGAGTGTGAGAGGAATAAAATTTAATGTAATAATGCAAGTTATTGTTTATATTGAGTTATTAAATAAAGTAACTCATCAAAAAGTTATTCTCAGAATCAACATATTTCACCTATTATATATATAGAGAGATTTTAATATAAAAATTTAATTGAATATATATAGAGAGAGTATTATGTTAGGAATAATCTATAATATTTA
>JBBPBT010000685.1:4979413-5013211 GCA_037974875.1 Cicer bijugum
AATCCATATTTCTCAAAATTAAAGAATCAAAATCTTTATTTTTCAATATATTGATTCACAATATATTTTGAGATAAAGACAACAAATATTACATAATTATATACGAGGACCAAATATATATAACAAATCTTTATATGCCTTATTTCCAAAAATAAAATAAAACATTAGTTAAGTATACAATTACCGTAAATTAATTTCAAATAGAAATCGTACTATAGAACATGATAAAATTGTTCAAAATCTTTCAGATTTCAAAAGAAAATCAAATCACCAAAAAAACTACAAACCATAAAAAAATCCTTATTTTATGGCAACAAACTATATGACGGACAAACTCCAAAATTTATGAAAAATTTGTTTGGATCAAAAATTGAACGAAACAACCACATAATTTAAAAATTAAGTCAACCATTAAGATTTGATCCAAATTTAAATAATAAAAAAAAAATCAAACTTAAATTCAAATTCGAATCCTTATTTTTTAAAACTTCTCAAATTGGATGTCAATCAATGCAAAATATTTGAAATCACCACAAATTTAAAAGAATAAAATAAAATTAGACACATGCATATGTCGGATCCAAAGAGGTTCATAAATTTCCAAAAATAAAACATGACAGAGTCAACAAATATAACAGCTTTTGTGATAATACACATAAATCAGGCGAAGATCACATACAACCTTATTTTCATGTATTTTGAGGGACGAAAGGTAAATTTGAGGGGAAGGTGGTATATTTCTCTTTATTATATAACCTAAAAAACAAATTAAAAAACTATTCAATTCTGTCAAGCTAAATCATCACCATCCGTAAAATAGTTTTTCAAAAATAATTATAAGTTGGTGCAAAAACTTGTTTGTCCAATATATCTATAGTTTATGATTTTTATAAACGAGTAAAAAATATTTTATGCAGAATTGATTATATTAAAGGTAAAAAAATTAATAGTAAAACAGTAATAACAATAAACATTTAATTAAAAAAAAAACTGAATAATCCATTACCAAAAAAATAGTAACAATAGAGATTTTACTTTCAATAATCATCTGGTAGGCATTGGATAGCGACACAAGGGACAAGTATGACTAGTTTGTAACCATTGCACAGCACAATTTTGATGGAACACATGATTACATGGCAGTGTGCATAACGTTACCTCATTATTAATATTTATATTATCAAACTCATTCATACAAATAACACACCTCAATATTTCTCTCTCTTTTGCAACATTGAAATCACATATCTTCATATTCTCAATGAAATTTTTTGAAGCTGGAACCATTTCAATATTTTCAATATTTTCTTCGGTAATCTCTATCTCCAACTTCAAAGGGAAGACACGACGACGTAAATTTGCTTCAACTTTTTCTTCTTCTTCATCATCTTCATCTTCTTCAGAATTGAAACCATAAGAAAGATTATAAAATTCTTGAAGCTTATATGCAATTTCTATTTCGAAGTCATCAGGCATCTCTAAAAAGGGATCCTCGTCAAAACATAGCTGTATATAACTTAGTCCCTTGTCTCGGAAAAAATTCTTGAAAACTATGGGTTTAAGATTGAAGGTAGTTTCATAGTGTATTTGATTTGAGTTGAGTAAATAATAACGTACATGTATATCCAATTTCACGAAATCTGTGGGTCTTGGTTGTTCATCATTCCTTCGTGCCATCATATTAATCACCATGGGGAGATTTAATAATTTTCCATATTTTCTTTTCTTGAGGGTTTTGTACTTATATATACACACAAAATACTTTTACTTTAGATATTATCCTATTTAATTTTGAAACAGATCTCATATGATTGGTCAAATTTTTAATGACCATCAGGTCCGGCCCAACATAGGTCTAAAGCAAAATTATGATACGGTATCTTTTCAAAATTTAATAAATAAATTATTAATATTTTATCTAATAATTATAAAATTTTTTTAACAAATAATTCAACGGTTTTACGTTAAACAACGAGAACTAAAAGTTTTTCATATTTGAGTTGAAGAAAATAATAGTGTGTATATATTATATCACTCTAATTACTGATGTTAATAATGATTTTTAAATTTATAACTAATGTGTTCACTTTTTGTCTCATTTTTTAATTTATAATTAATATTTACTATTTTCATTAACCAATTTAGTTATACTAGTATAAAATACTTTGCAACAAAAACACAATATTTTATTAATTTATAAAAGATTTTATCGATTTTAATTTTAAAAATATGAGATATTTTTTTAAAATTAAAAAAGATTTGAGGCATTTTTTATCAAATAAAAAGTTTTATTTTATAAGAGACTTAGAGTTTGTATTTCATTGGTTAAAGTTAACCAAATTTAAATAAAATTAAAATAGAAAACCAAAAAATTAGAATATAGGTTTTTTTTTTCTTTCTATCAATGTTAACTATAAACAAAATCTAAAGTATAATTAATTAAGCATTTAATGTTGATTACAAGTTGAGTGGTATTTTTTGACAACCTCTCTCGGAATATGTGTTATACAGTTACACTTTTCATGCAACAAACTCTCAAATATTGATACTACTCCTAAATAAAATACTCCTATTTAGATCGCAGTGCAGATCTTGTATTTGATTTCACGAAAATTAATTGATTTCAATTTTGTTTTGTTGAGTTTATCATATTATCGTTTTAATTTTATATTTTTTTGGAAAATTCAAAACACATATAATTGAAATTTAATTAAAAGATGTATTATATTTTTTTAATTAGTATTTTTTCAAATTATTTTATATGTTATTGTTATAAAAAATAAAAATATTGGAGACTTTGAAGTACAGTACTTGAAAAACAGTTAAATATTAGTTAATTGTTACTTGAAGGTGTGAATCGAATTGAGGAAGAGGTTGTGTACATACATGTTTATCTGCTTATTTTATTTCTTTGACATATGATATTTTTCCAATTCGTTCGAAATTAAAAGAGTTTTTAAAAAGATAGATGAAACATTTCTTTTAATTTGTATGAGATAGTTGTGACCAATTTTAGAGATTTTATTTTATATTCGAATTTATATTTTTTTTTCGTTGCTACAAATTTTTGAATCATATAACTTGGGTATTCAATTAATCATGGATTGTTTGATTGAAGTTATATATGTGATTATGTATTATACTTGTACGAAATTTTTTAAATATTTTTATAATGAAAAAAAAGAAAAATAGATTGCATTTTAAATATATAGTATTACGAGATAATGTCTCAAGAAATGGGATATTACTCTTTATATTCAATATATATATATTTTTTTTAAATAAGTTATATTCGTCATATTTGATTTGATTTTAATTTATTAAATAAAATATTCTAATATATTTATGAAGCTGATATTATTAAATAATAGGTTAAAACATCTCTTATAAAAAATACAATCTCATGTAAGACTATGAATATTATGAATATTGTCTTGACTCGCGGACTTAGGCAATGATATTCGATTTTCCCTTGTCTTTTTGTGTTTCCTTAAAAAGATTGGAACATAACATTTTTGATTTTGTTAACTCTAATATTTTGACACCTCTCAGTGTTGGTCGTGGAAGTGCTCTTAAAATTTCTCATATTTATTTTACAAATTATATTCTCTTAATTATCAAAGCATCTATCGAGCAAGCTCATCTTGTGCGTGAGACCTTACAATGCTTGACGTTTAGCTAGAAAACCTAAATAAATTCAAAGTATTTTTTTCTATGAATATTGTCGATAAAAAGGCAGTTATGATTAGTGTTGCTTTGGAGATCGAAACTACAAATGATCTTGGAAATTACTTTGGAGTCCATCTTCTTCATTAGATGATTTCAAAAGACACATACTCTTTTATTCTAAAGGGTATGAGAAAGAAACTTACTGGTTGGAAAACTAATAATTTATCTTTTGCAAGTCAGATCACTTTTGCACAATCATCCCTCTCATGCATCTCGAGATACACGATGCATACCTCGTTGATCTCGACTCTCGTATGTTACCAAGTCGAGAAGATATGTCAAAATGTTATTTGGGGAAGCATTGAGGACCATTGCAAATGTCATATGGTATATTGGGACCAAGTGTGCTCTCCAACGAAAGGAGGTGGAATTGGATCAAGCCAAATATAGTTGTGGTGTTCAAACCGCATGCCTAAGATAATTCATCGCAACAATGCATCTCATATTTGGCGAGTTATCGCTCAAACTTGGTTGAAGGTGGAATGCAATATAATTTGGATTGTGTGTAATGTTCAAGATACAAGGTTTTAGAAAGAAAATTAGATCGTTGGTTGTGGCCCATCCAGAATCAGTGGCATGGCCAGATCCTGATAGAGCAAGTTGAGTACTCGATATCCTTTTATGCAAATAATAACATTTGGCGCATGAATGTGCTCGAGCGTCTCTTTTTGGATGATATTTGTACTAAGATTGAAGCTATTAGACCCCACATTTAGAATAAAGAAGCGGACTTACCAATTGGATTACTACTTCTGACGACCAATTCTCTCTTAAGCCGGCCTATGACATCTTAGCTAACGAAGATGAAGATAATGAGAATGAACATGATTCTATGTTCCTTAAAGTTTGGGAATGGCTTGATCCTAACAACATCAAGTCTTTCAGTTGGAAATTTGCCCATGAAAAAATCTTGATTAATATGCAATAGATGAGACGATACTTGCCCTCGTTGCAATTCTATTCTTGAAGCCATAATGCATATGTTTCCTTACTCAATTTTCTATGGTATTTGATAGCATTATGGATATTGATTTTAAAGGGCTAAGCCCCTCTTCTTTAGTTAATAAACTAGCTATTTTTACGATAAAAAAATTACAATCCGAAGCACATATCTTTTTATTTTATGAATCAACAAATAAGAAACTCATTTCCCTTATTTTTTCCTAACCTTGAGATAACAGCACTATAATACACAAAAGTAAAATAAATAAATAAATAAAAACGCACCCGGAAAAAGAGGGTAAAGATGGAAATAATCATATATCTTCCATATAATTGATTTAGCTAGATTCTCATGCTAAAAATAGTAGCTTCAATTAGAATTAATTTCAGAAAGAAAAAAAATCATGTTTTAAACTGTGTGCCAAACATCCTCCAATAAAATCACATTTGTAGGGGTGAAACACACTTTGATTGCACTTGAACGCAAACTAAACAGGGACAAAAATATATTATTTAAAAGTCAAAACACCTTCAATGATACTTCACAATTTGTCCTTAACTATAGGATTGCTAACTACATTTAGAAAGTTAAACAATTGATAGTAATATTAAATTAATTAATAATTAATATTCTTTTTAAAAAGTTATAATTGAAAAATAGAGAAGAACTACACTCTTAACTCTTAACGACATCACCCCATAACATCAACCAAGAGGAATCTCGAGAGGGCCTGTGAGAAAGAGTTAAAAAAGATTGAAACTTGGAGATATCAAACTTAAGCTAACTAATTTGCACTACACTTCATCTTTGAAAAAAAGTTGTTTGAGAATTTAAATATACCCAAAAATGATGAGTTGGGGGAACTCCTTCATCAAATAATTTAAAAGAAACTAGAGAGAGTTAAATTCACAAATGATCTCGCGAAAACCATAATTCCAAATTTTATTGTTTACTATTACTATAAATAGATTTGTCAAAAGAAAAAAAAAGAGATATGTAAATAGATATAAAATAATGAAGAATATTATTCGTAAAGAAACCGTTAATATAATTGAAAATTTAACGAGAACCTAGAGAAGAGACAATAAAATTGTCAATAAAATCAATTGGTATTAATCAGTTAGAAACAAGTAAATTAAAGTCTTCAAAATTATATTGATATAAGAGTGTAAATAGAAAGACAAACAAAATTAGCTAGAACATAAAAAAAAAAAAAAAAAAAAAAAAAAAAAAAGGCAGAGGAATCCTGAGTACTTTTTTAGATTGAACTGAAGGCAAGTTTAATAACAAACTTAAATCTCATGAGAGGCTATTGTAGAGGAATCTTTGATATGATAAACCATACAAAACTAAATATTTTTTGGGTGAAAAACCATACTATATCTTACATTAATTGCTAGCACATTTGCACACTATATGGATATGACCTGCTGTGTAATTTTTGTAATACTCTACATGATTGAATTCACATTAACCATGCTTAATAAGGTGAGATTCTTAGAAGAAAATAAAATCATTGGTAATAGTAATACTTAGCACACTTGAACTAGAGATATCGAGTTTGATTCCGAATTATGAAAAACATTACACTGGAACAGTCCTATTAGAAGAGGCATGTGGATCAACAACAACAACATCATCACCAGATTCTTCTTCTTCATTCTCTCCACTCATCTCTTCCAATGATTTTCCTTTAGCTTCAGGCACAAGAAAAGTGAAAAATATGCCAAGACAGTTAACAACAGCAAGCAAAATAAGAGTGTTCTTCATTCCAATACCAGCAGGGTACCCTGCATCTCTCTTTTTCGGATCCTTACTTTGTGAAGCATACAAAAATCCAAAAGCACCTATAATTGCTCCAGCTTTTCCTGCTGCAGAAGATATTCCATGGCATGTTGATCTCAACCTAGCCGGAAATATCTCAGCAGGCACAACAAAAGTAGTTGAATTCGGGCCAAAATTCGCGAAGAAAAAAGTGAAAGCATACATAACCAAAAACCCAATTCTGTTTTCTTTCTTAGTCCAATGATGATAAGGAAGGGCAAGTGCAAACATGAACACTGTCATGAAGAAGAATCCCATGACTTGAATGAAGAAACGACCGATAACATCGATAAACGCCACAGTGAACCAATAACCAGGAACAGTTCCACAAAGTGCTATTAGTGTTGTTGCTCTAGCAACTTTGAAAACTTCATGAATTGCATTCATATCAGCAGCAGGTGGTAACCAACCAATACTACTATAAATATCCTTTTGAAAAAGATTTGAACTATAATAAGCAATGTCAAGTAAAAACCAAGTTGAAGTTGTTCCAAGTAAATGAAGTCCATGTCTTTTAACAAACTCTTTACTAAACAAACCAAAGCTGTTCTGTTCTCTCACAACTATGCTGTCAAGTTTCTGTTGTTCAGCTTCAATCTCAACTTGTAAAACCGTTGACATGTCTTGTGCTGCTTGTTTTGCATTCTTAGCAACAAGTGCAGTGTACCTTCAAGGATTTAACAGAATGTTCACAATCATATATACAAAATTAAAGTATATTTTTGTTAACTGTCTCCTCATTAGACAGAACGACCCAACTCATCACGGCTCATTCATAAACAAAATCCAACACATAATGATTCATGCTTAATAATAATTACTTTTATTAATAATTCCTAATAATTGATTATGTCAATCTAAAATTGATATAAGAGAGAAAGAGATGGTTATACCTTGCAGTCTCAGGCATTTTCATACGCCAATAGTAAGTTAAAGCAGCAGGAACAGCCCCAAACATGAGAATAATACGCCAAACATAATCAGCTTGAGGCACAAGTGAAGCTTCAGGATTAAGTTTATAAGGTGGTGCTTTATAAGCATGATCAAAAGCAGTTGAAACTAACAAAGAAACAATTCCACCAGCCAAAATACCAAAACCTTGCATAGCGAAAACAGAAGCTATAAAAGCACCACGAGTCTTTTTATTAGCATATTCAGACATAATTGTAGCAGAAAGAGGGTAATCACCACCAATACCAAAACCAAGCCAGAATCTAAAAAAACAAAGAGTTGAAATTGTTCCTTTGGCAGAGTGACCGAAAGATAGACCTGAAGCGAGGGAAGAGAATACCATGAGTGCTAGTGTTAGTCCGTACACTTTTTTTCTTCCCATTTTGTCCCCGAGCCAACCAAAGAAAAGTTGACCTGCTAGTGTTCCACAAAGTGCAACACCGTTAACTGCTGCTGATACATTTGGAGGTAAAGTTCCTGGTTTTGGTGAACCTTTATGTGTGTAGTAAATTCTTCCCAGTAATTTTGTCACGTTTGGTATGCAGAAAAGGTCATATGCATCTGTGAAGAATCCCATACCAGCTATTATGATGGCTGTGAAATGGTACCATTGTGTCTTTGCTGAATCAAGAGCACTCAGAACTCCTAGTTGCTCACGAGCCATTGCTAGATTTCAATGTTAATTCTTCCTTTCCTTATTGTCTGCTTCTCTGACGAATCAATACAACTTCTTATATATTCATCTAATATTTTCTTATTTTATTTGGACAATTACTAGTACTAGTTTTTTGTGGTCTCTACTCTATTTAGGAAAAAGAAAAAAAATAGGGATCATAAATAAATTAGTTGATTGTAGATAAAATTTGAGGTTGAACTTACCAACAGATATATAATATTTTAATTAATATTTATTTATTTTTCAATTAAAGTGATGAGAAAAAAGTATGAAACATTTATTTGAAATAGCTAATATCAATATATTGTAGATTGAAAACTCTTTTGATTTTAAGCAAATTTTTTATTTATTGATAATTGCAAAAATGATCTTTTTTTTTATTTTAGAAAATAATTTGGTCTCTAAAAAGAAGGATACGTATTTAAAATTTAAAGTTGCTTCCTTTTTTTTTTAATATATGAATATTTAAAAATAAATTGGTAAAGGAAAAAGAAAGCGGCGTATTTTGTTATTAGAACCAAAAGTCAAAACAAGAGACCAACACGTTAATTATTGAAATTGAATATATGGTGGTATGTGATAAATTTTCAAAGGGAGTAGTTTTCAAACGAAGTGTCAAGGAAAATGCAATGAGATAGTGACAAGTGACCATTGAGAAGAGAATATGCTCGTTTTCTTATGGTCAAATATTTCTTTTTCTGTTTTTGTTACAAATTATCAATATTTCTTCTGCCTTAGCTTTACCGATATTCACGATGTTGATGCATGTCCCTCGTATGTGTGAGAAGAGTAATACTACTTTATGTAACAGTTTTTTAGGAAAATGATATATAAATGAAAACGTACAAAACTTTGGAATCAGTTTATTTTCATCCCTGCTCTAGTGTTTTTCATTAAATATGGATAATTCATTATTTTGTATTTTTTTTTTATAAATTATATTAAATAATATTACTTAAAAAATTAAGATTTAAATTTAGGAAGATACACCGATACAATATTTCATTAAATTTTTTCAAATTTCTGAATAATTTATCAACCATAAAATTTTAAATATAAATTCAAATTCTAGCATGTGTGAGTAAAATGTCTAACCATCTATCCAGTTGTAACAACTTTGTATATTATTTGTATAAATATACACAATTTTAAAGATTTGTTTAAATATATCAATTTTTATATATTGATAATGTTAAACTTAAGTCATTCACAAATTATAATTGGTTATATATGTGATTTTAAAAATAATTATAATTAAAGTTAAATATTTTTAATTATCTAAATAGTTATGAATAAATAAATCAAATATACAAATTAAATCATTCCTAGAAAGTTGATACACAAAAAGTGTTAAAACTTGAAAGCACTAACCTGTTTCAATTTATGAAGTCATAAGCAAGAAGTTGAGACACATAATCGTAGCGTATGTTGTGATTGAAGATAAATTATTGAGATTGATGAGGTATTTATATCTACTAAAATTAGTCACCAGACTCATGAATTCTATTCTACTACGGCTACACCAGCATATACCATGATTCCTTCAATATTTTAACTTTAAATTAGTTAAAAAGTCAAACGATTAGGCAATTACTAATTACAAAATTATGTTATACATTTTATATATGTTTCCACTTTCCACGTTATATCATATTCCATTCTTCATAATGTGAAACAAATAGTTTATTTTGAGCTATAGTGTAAATAATTGGAGTAGACTTGGACTTTTGTGTTAATCATTGTAATATTCCCGCCTGCAATCGCACACTTTTGTTTCCATGTTATGTTTTTCTAAAAGGTGGGTGTGATTAGTACTTTCGTAACATTAGTATTAGTGTATTTTTATATAAAAATAAAATAATGTTAAAATAAAAATAGTATTATCAAATTCAACCTGAGTTGAAAAACTCTCATCTATATTTTAAGATCAACACTAATAACTAAAAAAAAAAATCAAAATCGCATTAATAATGCATATTTCAGAATCAAATAAAAAATTGTCAAAACTAAACTTGCATAGTATTACATTAGATAGCTTTGTTAAGTGTACTATTATATTTGTTATCAAATTCATCAACCCCTTATTAGTTATTACAGGAAGGAAAAATATATATATATATATATATATAGTGATATTAATTTGGTTTAAATATATTTGCTGTCCATGAAATTTCTTCAAAAACACAAATACTTTTATGGTTTTGGTTGAATTCAAATTCTCATTTTTCTCTTCATTAAATTCGAAGCAAATATTTTTTCCTTCATGTGCATATGATAACTTATTTGTTGTTTAAATCTTTAATCACAC
Organism: Cicer bijugum; assembly: GCA_037974875.1. Classification (NCBI taxonomy): domain Eukaryota; kingdom Viridiplantae; phylum Streptophyta; class Magnoliopsida; order Fabales; family Fabaceae; genus Cicer; species Cicer bijugum. The sequence goes on from JBBPBT010000685.1 coordinate 4,989,845, forward strand.
ATTTTTATGTTTAAATAACATTTTATAGAATCTTTTCAATAATTGAGCAGACCGGTCCAGCGTGAATTTTATTATGAGGCCTAAAACGAATTTTTTAAATTTTAATTTAATATGATTAAATTAATATAATTAAATGTAATATTTTTTTTTCAATTAGTTTAATATTATTGAGATAATATTTAATTTATAAAATACTTATATATTTTAATTTTAAAAATATTAAAATATAAGGCTTTTTTATTAATTAAATTTTTTTTAAGCCTTTAATTAATTTTTTTTTTATAAAAATTTAAAGCGATAGCTATAGCCTATAGTGGCGTTACAATCGAGCTGACCCTATAATTGAGCAACACTGAAAATATTTTTATCAATTATAAAAATATATAAAACATTAAAAATTACTTTCAAACGTGGCTTTAATTGCAATTGTTCTAATACAACAATGAAATAATAATCATCACTGTGCTCTACGGGAAAGTAATGATCCTTCTTATTTTTAAATTTAAAATTTATATGCTCCTGTATAAGTAGTAATTAAACAACATCACCAAAATATAAAAAAGAGACAAAAAAAAAAGTCAATATATATATGAAGCAGAAATACAGCTTGCTTCTGGTGAAGGCTTACGGTATTTTATATGAATTTGACGATTTTGGGTTGACTAATATACATTTATATCAACCTTAAATTGAAAATTTTGATAAATAAAAGATGGCAAAGAAAGTTAATTAATATAAAAAAAGGACAGATAGCAATCAAGTCCGTTTAGCACTTGTTTGATTTGTTTAATCTTTATTACATCGCCCACCAAAAAACATCACATTTTAACGCAAAGGAGGGCCTTAGGCCCAAAAAAATACTAAGTACTAAATATTTTAGATATATATGAACACCAAACTTAAAGAATTTTTTTACCCCATACCCCCTAATTATACCTATATACAGACATAATCAAGAAAAAAATTATTTGTCCTCGTTTAAATAATAAAACTCCAAAAATTTCACTATTTCACTTTTCAATATTAGTAATTTTTTTTAAATCTTTCAAAAAATTTGTTTTCAAGATTTTCAGTACACAAAATACACTTTGGAATTTTTTTTCTTCAAGTTTTTCGATACTAAAGCTACTTCTGAAAATCTTTTTTCAACTATTCCAGTACAGAAGCCTCTTTCGAAAATCTTTTTTTTAATTTTTCTAGTGATATCGAGGAAAAAAAAGTAAGTTTTTTTTTCAAATCTTCCAGAAAACTTGTTTTCAAGATTTCCGGTATACAAAATACACTCCAAAATTTTTTTTCCTCAAATTTTTCGATACAGTAGCTACTTCTGAAAATCTTTTTTCAACTATTCCAGTACAAAAGTCTCTTTTGGAAATCTTTTTTCAACTTTTTTGGTAGTATCGAAAATCTTAATTTAACTTCTTTGGAAACCATATACATTCCGAGAAACATGGTTTAACATTTTCTATAGTTACTGAAAAACTTGAATCTCAAGTTCTCCGAAAATTATATTATTATTATTATTTTAAATTTTAATTAATTATGATTTTATAACAAATTGTGATTTATTTCTTTTTATTTTTCAATTTTTCAGTGGATGCACGAGGAAGAGACGACAAAATCATATGAACTGCACGTGACGCTAATACTTCTCCATCATCCACGATGAATCCTCCAAAGATGATTCGACCAACAACTTCAAGGAGAACAAGACAATAATAACTGAAGACGATGATGAGGGAGAGCATGGTCATTGATTTATTCCAGATGTTACTATCTATCAACAGGAGGAGCCTCTTATAGTGCATGAGGAGGAGGTACAGGGGCAGATGGAGATACATGAGCAGGAAGAGGTTGCCCCTGCTTCTGGGGGAGAGCATATGAAGGTGGGACATGATGGAGCTCAGGGACCTAGTGAATTCACACGGTATCCTGGAGGACCATATGATTTGTTGGTCCTTACATGATACCGTCATCATGTTTCAGCTAGATTGTGGTTTGGTCAGACATGTTATATTAATTATTATTTATAGTGCATTAAAAATATTTAAATTAATTATAATTTTTGTTCTATATTTAATTTTAATGTCATATATTTTCTTTGTATACATGAGTGACAATTGCTAAAAATTGTTGCGCATGAAAATAAATTCAACAATTTACCCCGTCGCTACTCCCGTAATCTATAGAGAACATGGTGAATTTGTCAAGATTGAACTCATTATAATTGGGTAGTTTATAGCTGATCGACAATAACCTGATTTCTGCATTTGTCGAAAGATGGTATTCTGAGACATCGTCATTTCACATGCCATTTGGTGAAATGACGATTATTTTGGATGACGTTGTCAATATTCTAGGATTGCCTATCCGAGGTTAGTTCTACAAGTCACGCGATGTAGATAGATTAATAACATATAATCTTGCCATGACTTTATTAGGAGTGACTGCATAAAAGATATGTGATGAGAAAAAAAAGACTAGAGGTGCGCACTACAAACTTGATTGGTTGAAAGAGGTCTTTAGAAGGCAGTGCGCAACAGACATATTTAACTATGTAGATAGGGCGTATCTATTGAATTTAGTAAGGAGTACTATTTTCATTGATAAGAGTCATACTCTAGTTGATGGAAAATACTTTCCTTTATTCAGACATTTAGACGATACAAATAAATACATATGGGGTATTGCTGCACTCGTAACCCTTTATGACTACCTCTCAGATGTCTATTGTTATGACACCAAACAACTAGGTGGATATATGACGTTGCTTCAGGTATTAAATATTTATTTTTAATTATTAAATATTTTGTTAATTATTTTTAATTATTAGTTTTTATGTATATTATTTATTTATTCATTTTTATGTTTAATTATTTGTATATCATTTATTTATTTATCTGCATGTTCAATTTTTTAATTATTAAGTATTGTTAATTATTATTTATTGTTAATTATTAATTTTTTTACTATCATTAATATATTTATTTTTATTTGCAACAGTGTTGAATTTACAAATATTTTCCAAATATTTGTAATAGAGGAAACTAGGGTGCTGACGTGGAATGTTTTGCCTGAATGAGTAGATGGTGCTACAAACAAGACAAACACAAGGTCATTGAGTACATACATATGATTGACGCACTGACAGATGCAGATGTCATATGGAGACCATGGGAGAATCATAGGGATGTCATTTCCTTTCATGATATCATGCTCTACACTGGTCACCTCTAATTATACAGCACAATTGTGAAATGCCTACTAGAAAGGTGTTTGAGACAATTTGGATATATCCAACATATTTCATCACCGCCACCTCCAGATCTTGCTAGATTATTTGATGTAGATGTGGAATGGTTGGGAAATGTGACCCCTATCACCGATATATTTCACAAGATTCGTCCAGCTACATATCTATCTGAGTGTCAAAAGAGATATTTGGAGTGGTTCTATCGGGTGTCTCATCCACTGCTAGTGCGACCAGATGGTGTACCCCAGGTCCCATGTTATAGTTTGTTGGCCACCGCTACAGATGCTTCTAGTTTACAATTGTCACTTATCCTACAGCAGATCAATGATCTTATACAATAGGGGTTGAATGAACATAAAGCTAATCCGGATGATGAGTTGTATATTCATTTTTATAAAGTTTTGTATTTATCACGTAATCACACTAGTTAGTAGTAACCTTTATAAATATTGTGTTTGTGAACATCTATTTTAAACACTTTATGTTAGTTTGTTTTCATATCAATCTATTTTTAGTATTATTGTTATATCGTTTACTTTATACTGTTTGTGATAAAATATAAGGAAAATAAAATAAATAAATTACAAGATTAAATCAAGCGACAATAAATTAAAATTAATTAATAACAAGTGATTTTGCAATAGTTTTAAAGCATTAAGCCAACAATTTATGCTATCAAAGATATTATTGGTTGAGTCGTGGACTAGGTCGCACTATTTAAGATAATTGGTGGCACTGTCCAAATTGTGCAAGGCAGACTATCAACCACGAAGTCCCCGGGATAAAATAGCTCAGATTCACTGTATTGGAGTTCCACTACACTGTAGAAAACCGTTCTAGAATTACACCATCAATTTGGCGGTTAAAGTCACTCTTAATATGACGATTAAAGTCACTCTCAATATGACGATTAAAGTCATTTGCAATATAGTACTACGTCCACTCATAACTACGACATAACAACCGCTCTAAAAAACAAATGGACTACGGCATAACAACCGCTCTAAAAACCGAAGTGACTATTGCATAACAACCGCTCTAAAAACAAAGTGACTACGATATAACAACTGCTCTAAAAACTGAAGGGACTACGACATAACAACCGCTCTAAAAACCAAAGGGATTACGACATAACAACCGCTCTAAAAACTGAATGGACTACGACATAACAACCTCTCTAAAACCGAAGGGACAAAAAGAAAGGGGAGAAGTGACTCGAAAATTAGGCGAGCATAATATAAGAGGGAGAAAAGAGAAAGTTGGGAAAAACAACCAACTTTGGTGTAGTTTTCACAATAGTTTGAAGCTCATTATATAGTGATGGAAACAAACTCACATATATTTCCTAACCAATGTAGGACTTTAGTGTTTATAGATTTGAAACTACTCACAATATTAGAGTTTTCCAATGTGGGATCTCAAAAAGATTTCTTTCCAATGTGGGACTTGAATTTTAAAAACAAGTTTCTTTCCACTTAAATTTACAAAAAAATATTTCTTTCCAATGTAGGACTTCAATAAATTTTTAAATTCACAGAATAACATATTTATGTTCCAACAACTTCATATAATGACATTGCATTTACGGGTTCTATACGTGGATTTTGTGTAACATGTGACACATGACCTAATAAATATTCTCAATGTTGTAGATGCCCTGCATATGCTATTGTCCAAGAAGTTGCTTTATCGATGCAATATTGCATCCAATTTGGTGCAAAGTTTGACATTAGAAATCCATCTTTCATCAAAATAAGATCATTTGATTATTTTAAAAATTCATTTAATTATTTTAAAAAATTAATATAGAAGAAAATAAGATAATTTTACCATAACCCAATGATTTCCATCAACAAAACCAATACATATCATACGATCATTTTTTGTCGATCTTGAATGTGAACCCCTCATAGGAAAGAAAGCCATTGAAAATATATAGTCAAACATGACAAGAATAATATTATATGATGTTGTTATCACGTAACCTATATCAGGTATGAACATCCATTTATCTATGAATTGAATACCTAAGCTCAATATCTTCAACGAATCTCTTACTTCTCCAATGCGTCTTTTGAACAATCTAACATATGGAGTTATATGAGAAACAATCTCATGGTCCAAACTATTGGGGACCAAAGACCAAGACTCCTAACTGTGTCCAAACAATAATGCGAAAACCACAATTTACATTCGCTACCACATCAAATATGTCATCAATGTATGGCTAAATAACATCAGAAAAATTGCCTCCAGAACAAATGATTTGAAGATTGAGAGAATTGTGTAAGACCCTTAATTTTAAATTCTAATTTATGTATTTTGAGAAATTTTGTGTTAAATTTCTAAGGGTTTTTAGCCAATTTTATGGCATTTTGTGAGTTAAATGCCATAAATATTTTTTTTGAGATCCAATTAAAATTATTCGTCGATGAATAATTTTATTTAATCAAGGTGGATCTTTTGTCGCATAATTTTTTTTTCTGAGATGCAGTATTTTTCAAAAAAATTCATTTGCCCATTGAATTACGGTGAGAGTAGACACAACAAGAATTAAAGGATTTTGTGAGGGCCAAAAGCCCTCACAAAGGGGGAAAAACAGCCACAAAGGTGGCTTTTGTGAGGGCTTTTGGCAGCCACAAATAAGCTGGTCACAAAATTTTGTGAGAGCTTTTGCAACCACAAAGTGCTGAAACAGGTTGGATTTTGTGAGGGCTTTTGCAGCCACAAAAGACAGGCTGACTGGATTTTGTGAGGGCATAGGCCGCCACAAAAGACAGGCTGACTGGATTTTGTGAGGGCTTTTGGCCGCCACAAAATCATGCTGACTGGATTTTGTGAGGGCTTTTGGCCGCCACAAAATCTTGCTGACTAGACCTTTGTGAGGGCTTTTGGCCGCCACAAAATCTTGCTGACTGGACATTTGTGAGGGCTTTTGGCCGCCACAAATGCCAACGTAAAATATAAATTAATTTTTATTTTATTTCAGTAATTATAATTAATATAATTAATATATTTGTATTGAATATAATTAATATAATTAATAATATATATAATAAATTAATATAATTATAATTAATATAATTAATATATTTATAAATTAATATATATAAATATATATATACTAATCTAAATTTAAAATATATAAAATACTAACTTGAATGCCGAGTAGCGTCTGACTTCAAGCTTCCACTCACGTACGATGCTTGCAAGTCTTCGAAATAATTAACAAGCACTATAAAAATAAAAATCAATAACATTAATTAGTTATATCATATTAAAAAATAAAATTATAAATTAATTACATATATAATATAAATTACATATATAATATTAATTAATTACATACATAATATAAAATTAAACTTACAAAATTTATATGATGAGTAATTTGTAGAGAGAAGGAGGAGAGAATAGTAAGGTATAAGGTTTAGAGAGAAGTTGTATTGTGAAAATGAAGTGGGAAGATGAGAGAGTATATATAGTATTTGCATTGGGCATTTGTGGCGGCCTTGCCCGTCACAAAATCCAACGGTACATTGCCTTTGTGGCGGCCTTGCCCGTCACAAAATCCAACAGATACAAAGGAATTTGTGGCGGCCTTTGCCGCCAGTAATTCCAACGTCTCTTTCCAGTTGTGACGGCCTGAGCGGCCAGAAAATCCAGCTGGATTTGGGCGCCTTTTGTGGCGGCCTTTGCAGCCAGTAATGCCACGTCCCCATTCCTTTGTGGCGGCATAGGCCGCCACAAATTCCCTGGTCACTTCAGCAATTTTGTGACGGATCTGGCCCTCAGAAAATTTATTTTTGTGGCTGTAAAAGCCCTCACAAAATCCCTAAATAATTAATTGGATTTTGTGGCTGCCTAAGCCCTCACAAAATCACAACATTGTGATTTTGTGAAGGCTTAGGCAGCCACAAAATTCAGTTAAATATTTAAAAATTTGTGAGGGCTTTTTCAGCCACAAAAGATGACCAATTTTAATTTTAACCTTTGTGAGGGCTTTTTCGTTCACAAATTTGTGAGGGTTTTATTCGGCCACAAAATATTTATAAAGTTGGCCACAAAATGGAGAAATTCTTGTAGTGAGATATTTTTCTAAAAAAGTAGTTTGTGATGTGATGCGAGGTGGAAGGCGTAATGATGATTTTTATAAAAATATCTAGATATTTGTTTAGATATTTATTATTATTATTATTTTATATATATATAAGAAAGGCAAAGAAAGAAAACATTTTTCTTCCTTAGTAGTCGTGCCTTCCTTCTTTCCTTCTCTTCCTTCTCTGGTTCAACCCCAAACCAAAGTTTTGGATTTTTCTTCCAAAACTCAAATATAAACCTCCATTAATCTATTAGATCTAAGCTTCCATTCGAGAAGTGATAGAAGAGAAAGTTGTCCATTGTCACGCTGCGGTGCTAGTAAGCTAGTTTTCGACACGACGTCACAAACTTAAATTTTACCGAAATTAATTACGGTACCGTAATCGCGTGTTAGAGCTATCGTTAAGGTAAGGGCTCCTTCCAAACTTTTAGTTTGCATTTAGGATATTATTTGTGATTTTGTGGAAAAGAAATTTGATGTATTTGAGGTGTGATTTTGTGAAAAATTAATTTAATGTGATTATGTGTAATTTAGTGGAATTTCAATTTGAGGTGTGGTTTGTGGTGATTCAAGTTTGATGTGATTTATATGTTCATAATTATTATTATGAATTTTTTAGATGTGATTTATTTGTGGATTTTGTAGAAAATGAATTGATGAAATTTGGCGGTTTATGTGTAAAAATTTGGAATTTTGAAATTGGGTGAGTTATGTTTGAATTGTTGAAATTTAATTGAGGTACTATATGCGTGTTGTGGAATTGAATTGATTGAGTTTGGTGTGAATTGGAGGTAATTAAATTTGATGTGTTTGAGTTACGTAATGAGTTATTTTCAAATAAATGAGTTTGAACTGAAGTTGAAATTTTACGAAAAATTTAGAGTTGTTAAAGTTGTGAAAAAGTTCAAATTTTAACTAAGTTAAAGAGTTTGAGCAAAAAGATAGATTAAAATTAAAAATGGTTAGAGTTTAAAATGTTACTCTTTTAATTACTCTTTGATTGAGTTTAAAAAGAAAAAAAAAAGGTTTAGAGTATTTTATTAACTCAAAAATTTCGGTGCTTTAATAGTTGAGTGTGTGTATGAGAAATTTTGACGATATTTGTTTTATTTAGTTTTAAGTAAATAATATAGATTATTTGGTTTTAAAACTTTGGTGTGTGAGAAATATTTAAATTTTGGGAATTTTGTTGTGTTTGGATTTTATTGTGAACAAGTTGTTATAAATATTCATGTTTATGTAGTTAGCTCCTTGAGTCTCGAAAAGGAATCGAGACCGTTGGCATCAAGTTAGCGGTGGGGAGAACTCTGATATATTAATGTTGTTGTGGTGATTTATGGTTGAAAATTCTAGAGATTGAATATGGTGATTAATGTTTGGAAATTTTGGTGATTTATGTTAGGTGAAATTGATGTGTTCATAATTAATATTATGAATTTTTGAGTTGAAATCTATGTGTTACTTGGTGGAAAATGAATTTAATTCAATTTAGGTGTGAATGGAATATGGAGATGTGATTTATGTGTGGTTGTGGAAATTTTAATTGGTGTGAATAAATATATTTTGAGTATGCTCTGTGTTGTGTTTGAAAAATCATTAGTGTTAAATGAGTATTAAAAATGGGGAATCTTTTAATAGCTGCATTTACTTAATGATTATGGTGAAAAGAGTCAGAGTATGCTCATGCATTTCATAGTACATGGTGACCGCGATGGGGCCATGGTGATAGTGGTGACCGTGATGGACCATGGGATGATTCCATGTGAATTGTTGGTTCATCTTATCCTTGCGGGGATTGTCGTGTCGTGTTGATCTGTGAGCGATTGCACTCTAGAATGTGTTGATCTGTGAGCGATTGCACTCTAGAAAATTGTGTTGGTCTGTGAGCGACTACACTCTTGTATGTCGTGCTGGTCTGTGAGAGACTGCACGCTAGTAAATCATGCTGATCCATGAGAGATTGCACCTCGATAATTAGTAATAGTCTGTGAGAGGCTGTACAATTATGATTTATGCCCCTCGAGGAGGGTTTTGGTTTGAAATTTCGGAATGATGCATTTTGGCATATACACATTGCATTAGGGTGCTTGGTACGCGAGTGATGTTTGTTATACTTTGATGATTGTATATACATATTCGGTTGTTGTGATTTATCGTAATTGCTTTGAGGTGTGAAGTTGAGTTGATTAAGTTTTGATGTATTTATGTGTTCATAATTGATTTAATGAATATTCGATGTGTGATTGAGGTGTGAATGTGTGGAGATTAATTTGGTGTTAATTATGTGTTCATGATTGATAATATTAATGTTTGAAGTGTTGATTGATTCAGAGCCATTTTAGAATTAAAAATCTGCATTTTCTCAATTGTATTCGGCTACGACAATGTAGTTTGTCAAAACTTCATTTTTCAACACTGTTTATGCATTTTTGGACATATGAAAACCCTTTCGAGGAGTATGCTAAGACGAAAGGTTCTTTTGAGCATTTGAAAATATAAGAATTTTGCTATGTGATATTTATTAATTTCGATTTGTGACCTTTACAATTATTGTGGAAATTTGGGCTTTGCCCTTTGACGAGAACCAGAATTGTCCTTTCGGTTAGTACTTTGGAGACGGACATGTAGTTAGACATACGTGACCGAAGCTGTGTCAGGAGGATCTTGCGGGGCACGTGGAGATCACTCGGGTTGTATAGTGTTTGTAGCATGATCAGATTAGACGGTTGTATATGGGCTATAGGTCTTTCTTTTGTTGATGTATTTACTGTATATTGGAAGATTGTACCTATACTAATATTGTCAGCTTGACTTTTATTTTGATAGGTCCATGTACTACTTTTTGATGTGATGTGGGGGGAAGTTAAAATTCTTGAGGCAGTGCTTTTGTACAGGTCTGCCGAGAATACCCTAGGGGTATGAGCTATGTTCGATAGGCCTCATAGCCCCAATGTATTTTGATGTTTGAATACTTTGGATTTTTATTTCAAAAAATTATTCCGCTGCTTGTAAATATTTATTGACTTTGTCGCTATGTTACGACTTAAATATTTATCCAAAAGTATTTTCTTTGTTTTTAAAAAAAAATACACTCGCACTATTTAAAAATCGGGGTGTTAGAGATTGTTTCTTTGATTGAGAGGCTTGTCTCTTCTTTAATGACTGAGATTGTTGGGAACCAGGATCTTCACAATATGTTGCATTATCATGTTCAAAGTAAGAAGGATCATATCCAACATTCACAGTATGTTGAGAATTTCGGCATTAACACTCGTCCAATACATAAAATAAATAAATAATAGCTACACACAACTAACTTCTTTTCTCATTGTATAAAGAATGTCTTATTGCTAATCTTAAAAATACAAAATCGATGTTTTGTTCTTTCTCTTAAAATTTTAAATTCATTTTTATTAATGAGTTGGCTTATAAATTTATAATTTTCTCTTCTATTTGTTTCAATGTTTATCTTATTCATATGTATGATTTAGAATTGGTCTTTTTTTTTTATATATATAAAATTATTCTTGCATAGTTTGCAAGAATGCTTTAGTGACACGAAATTTAATTAATAACATTCATCAACTATTGAACATCACGGAATGAAATTGACAAATTTATTCTTTATTTTAAACTGTTTTAGATAAGTGAATAATGTTTTTTTTTTTCAAATAATAAAAAATGTGTTTAGATGATTAATATATACTTTCTATTGTTAGATATGTATTTGAATGATAAAATTTAATTATGTCTATACCTATTTCTCTATATTGTTTTTATTGTTTGTGGTGTGTTATAGATCTTTCACCACAATTTTCACAAATAATCTCATAAAATATATGGAAGAAAACAAATATGGACGCTATATGACTGAGACACTGAATGGATCAGAGAAAATGATAATATGTTAAAAGAAGTTGTTTCTGCCATAGAGCGTTTATGCCGACGGTTGATCCGCCCCAAGTACATTATTTTTCTCATTTTTTTGTCTTTATTATGCATTATATGTTGATTTTGTTTGTCTACTTCGATATGTAATCGTATTTAAGGATGACCACTACCGAATGATAAATGTCAGAGAATAAGTATTGTTTAGAGGAAAAAACAAAGTGATTTACAAGCAATGGATAAAAGAGATGAATCACTTGAAGGGTTTTCGAATTAATTTATTAGAATCTAGTAAGTGTCTTAATTTAACTCCACTACTATATAATTGTATAGGATGGCCTATATTTTGGTTCTATAGATGCAAACATAAAAAATTGAATTAGTCTATTTTAATACATGGATCTATGCCATTTTTCTTTTATGCTCGTTAAAAAAATAATGTAACGACAAAATAAACAAGTTATCTTGTTTAAATTCATAGCTACGACAAAATATTGACGATACAATGCAAGACACAACGATCATTTAAAATTGTAATACTGACTTTATTATTGATTTTGATTTTTTTAACTGAAGGTCTCTTTAATGTGACTTCAAGTGGATCTAAATAATTTAATCACATTCAATGTAAATTTTATGATAAACTAAAAAGTTAGAAAATTTTGAGAAACTGTGATGAAACTAAGAAATTTTAGAATATTTAGAATATAGTAGAATATAAAAATTATTTTTTAAATTAATATATAGAACTTAATTGATTGTCACAAAAATTCATTTTTTTTACTTAGTTATATAAAATGTAAATGAAATTAGTGCAAAAAAAATCTGACAATAGTTATTTATGAAAATTGAATTTAACAATGTTTTAGATATTCAAATTGATCTTTTACTCCCAAATAAACTAAAAATGATTTTATTTTAAATTTAAACAACTAAATTAATTGCAACAAACTCGTAGTCCTTTTTATATATTAAGTTTGTCTTAATAGTTTTTATTGATTACAAAGCTCTGGATATAGTTATTTTAGAGACTAAAAATGACAAAACAAGATAAATGGATTTACCAATTAAGTGGTAGGTTTTGTGTGGGTCAGAATGGTTAGGGAAAGATATGCATATGATGTAGAGTGATCATAATATGATCATGAAAATGAATTTAAATGAATACTTGAAAAAATTGATTCACAATGGACGGGAACTTCCCAACTCTAGAATTTGTGAATTTTCAACATTGTAATCAAATACTAAGATAAATTGTTACCAATTTTAAGTCTTAAGACTTTTCTTTTAAAAAAAATTAAGTCTCTAAAAAATTGATTATCCTAGAAAAAATGTATGCTATTGGTTGCAGTCACAACCCTAGGATTGCAATGCGATTGCAATAGATACAATTCGATATTTCAAACTTGATATTATATAGATTTATAAAAAAAAAAAAAAAGAAACGTGGACCGCCAAAACAGGCAGTCACACTGCACACAATCTAAATTAAAAATACAAAAAAATTTAGCAGACATAATAATAACGAAACACAATTACCATGGTGTGGATGTTAGGTTTTAATGGAACACGATTTGACCACAGACTTTCTACCCAGCTTATTCCAAACGTGCGCCTGGAAAGTTGTCGCAGGGGTGTCGGAAGTATGAGGATGGGCAGCATCTTTTGCTTTAAAGGTAATGTAATAAGTAGCAAGAGGAATTTGACGACGGGTTGCCTTAACAAGTTCATCAAACACATAATTTGAACCCTAAATAAGAGAGAAAGATTAATGAAGTGGACTGGATGAATGAATAAACTATTATATATATTGATAGTTAAGTAAGTAATTTAGAACCTTATTCTTAGCATTAAACTTTTTCAGAGCAAGATTGGAGAGGTAAGTAAGAAGGCGGCGATTTCGTTTTGTTATTGTCATGGGTTGGGCATAGTTACTGCCACCATCAAGTGCTAAGGGTGGAGCAGGAAGAGCATCGAAGGGCTGTGCAGGATGAGATTAAGATATTAATAATAAAATGAAATGAAACACAAAATAAGATAGAAAGAGAAAGATATACGTACAGATACGTCACGAGAGAGTTCTGAATACTCAGCCTTGGCTTTCTTTATGTCCTCCTCTTTTTTAATAAAAACTTTATTAATATACACAAATCGCCGACATCCAAAACAAAAAGGAGTAGGGTCATCGTCGTAACGGCTAGCCAAATCATTCACCGTCAGTTTTTCAATTGGTATAAACTCCCAATCCTCTCTCGGGTCCAATTCCGCTTCCGATTCCGATTCTTGTTCCGGTTCCAATTTCGTATCCGATTGTGGTTCCGGTTCCGATTCCGATTCCGGTTCCGGTTCCGGTTCCGGTTCCGGTTCCGATGCCGTATCCGTATCGCATCCCGATGCAATATATGGTTCCAGTACCAGTTCCGAAAGCTTATCCGGTACCGATTTCAGCCGCTTTTCATCGGAGATTTCAGGGGGTGGTTGGGTGACGGCGAGCGAGAGTGCATCCATTGACATTGGGCAAGAAGGATCGAAGGAATCGCAATTCATTCAAATTCACATAAACCTTACTAAAGAGACTACTCCTCTTTAATAGGCAATAAGAAAGCTGAGTGTTTTTAGTACGGGCCTCGTCTTGTTTTTTAAATAGCTACTATTATTTAATAAAACAACCCATACTACAAATAATTATAATTAATATTAATATTATAAAAATATATTATTGTATTAGCTCAAACCTTTCTTCAATTTTTTTTTGAAAAACTTCATATAATTTTTCCGTCACACGTCCTTTTTTAATACACTATAAATAATAATTAACACCTTATACATATTTTTTTAATAATAATATATTATAAATAATTAATACATTATAAATAATTAATATATTATAATAACTAATACACTATAATTAATAATTAATATACTATAAATCATTGTTTTCTATGAGATTATGCTTTCCAAAATAGAAGATTCAAATGAGATTTGTCAGATAATCATTTCCAAATTCACGTATTAAATAAATACTAATATAAAAAATTATAAAAAATATTTTTTAAAAAAAATTAAAAACTATTGAAAAATATGTGGATGAAGTTTTCCAATAGCTTCCGAAAATGTTGTGTTGAGGTTTATCGATAGTGTAAGTTTTCCGACAATGTTAAAATAAGTTTTTCGGTAGTTCTAGAAAATTTGAAATAAATTTTTTAGAAATTTCTTTTTTGACAATTACTTGTGTAATTCCAGAAATGTTGAAATAAAAAAATAAAAAAAATAGTAATTTTTTTATATATACCAAGATATTTTAGTATTTTCCACTTTTTGGAGTATATGGATAAAAGAGGAGTAGAGGGTAAAATTTTCTTATAGATTTTCTGTTTTTGTATTTATCACTGTTTATCCAAAAATTTACCCTCTACCTTCAAAATTTGTCATGTATCCCCAAAAATTTTCAAAATGCCAAAAAAATACCCTCAAATTTTATTTTACTATTTCACACAAACTAAAGTTAATTTTTTTTCACCTTTTTAATTGCCATGTTATCTAGTACAGAAGAACTGTATTTCGGAAAATTTCATATGCAAGTTTTCCAGTACATAACTATTTTTTCAAATTAATTTTTTAAGTTTTTTGAATTTTATTATTTTTTTAAATGTTAACAAATATTGATAAATAAAACTAATAAATATCTCCAATGTTGTAGACGCTCTGTATATGCTATTGTCCAAAAAGTTGCTTCATCGGTGCAATATTGCATCCAACCTGGTGCAATGATTGGTATTAGAAATCCATCTTTCATCTTTATCTGCAAAATAAGATCATTTGATTATTTAAAAAATTTATTTGATTATTTTTAATAATTAATACAGAAGAAAATAGGATAATTTTACTGGAACCCAATTATTTCCATCAACAAAACCAATATATATCATACGATCATTTTTTGTTGATCTTGAATGTGAACCCCTAATAAGAAAGAAAATGATTGAAAATATTTAGTCAAACGTGACGAGAATAATATTATATGAGGTTGTTATCACGTAACCCATATAAGGTATGGACATCCATTTATCTATGGGTTAAAGACCTAAGCTGAATATATTCAAGAATCACTTACTTCTCTAATGCATCATGGGAACAATCTATCATATGGAGTTATACGAGAAGCAATATCATGGTCAAAACTATTGGGGACCAAATACCAAGACTCCTCACCGTGTCCAAGCAATAATGCAATAATGCGAAGAAAAGCACAATTTCCATTTGCTACCACATCAACTATGTCATCAATGTATGACTGAATAACATCAGAAAATTGTTTCCAGAACAAATGCTTTGAAGATTGAGATGATTTCTTTGATGACTGAAATTGTTGAGAACCGGAATCTTCATAATATGTTGCATTAAAATGCTCAAAATAAGAAGGGTCATGCCCAAGATTCACAATATGTTGAGAATTTCGGCATTAACACTCACCCAATACATAAAATAAATATAGTTACGCAAAACTAACTTCCTTTCTCATTGTATAAAGAATATCTTCTTTGATATTTTGGAGTTTTTATCTTATTGCTAACCTTAGAAAGACAAAAAAACGATGTCTTCTTCTTTCTCTTAAAATTTTAAATTAATTTTTATTAATGGGTTGAATTGTAAATTTATAATTTTCTCTCCTATTTGTTTTTAAGCAACCACTTTCCTGAATTTTTTTAATTTCCTCCTTTCATATTTCTAGTTTACCGTTCTCACACGTTCATTGTGTAGCTTACGGTTATTGCTTTGTTTCTTCATTTCGACTTCTCTTTAATATTATTTCTAAATTAGTTTGATATTGATATATAATCATTGTTTCAATGTCTATTTTATTCATATGTATGATTTAGAATTGGTCTCTTTTTTATTTATTTATAAAATTATTCTTACATAGTTCACGAGAATACTTCAATGACACCTACTTTAATTAATAGCATTGATTAACTACTAAACATCACTGAAATCAAACTATTGAAATTGAGAAAATGAGTTTGTGGTATTTTGTTTAAAATAAAATGAAATTGATAAATTTATCCTTTATTTTAAACTGTTTTAGATAAGTGTTTTTTTTTTCAAATAAAAAATATGTGTTTAGATGAATAATATATACTTTATATTGTTAGATATGTATATATTAACACCTTTATATATATATATAACTGGTTGGGGAATTTGAATGATAAAATTTAATTATGTCTCTATCTATTTATCTATATTGTTGTTTTGCTTTTATTGTTTGTAGTGTGTTAGAGATATTTCACCACAATTTTCACACGATGTCTATAATAATCTCATAAAAAATATGGAAGAAAACAAATATGGACGTTATATGATGAGACACTGAATGGATTAGAGAGAATGATAATATGTTAGAAGAAGCTGTTTCAACCATGGAGCATTTAAGCCGATGTTTGATCCGCGCAAAGTTCATTCTTTTTCTCATTTTTTTAGTCTTTTTTATTATCCACCTTGATTTTGGTTTTTTTCATTGTCTTAATCATTATTATTATACACTATATGTTGATTTTGTTTGTCTACGTCGATGTATAGTCTTATTTAAGGATGACCACTACCGAGTGATAAATGTTTTTCGAATTAATTTATTAGAATCTACGTTTAAAAGTAAGTGTTTTAATTTAATTCCACTACTATATAATTGTATAGGATGGCCTATATTCTAGTTCTATAGATGCAACATAAAAAATTGAATTGGTCTATTTTAATACATTGATTTATGAGGTTTTTCTTTTATGTTCGTTAAAAAAATCATGTAACGACAAAATAAAACAAGTTATCTTGTTTAAATATATAGCTACGACAAAATATTGAAGATACTAATTTCATTATTTATTTTGATTTTTTTTAATTGAGGGTCTCTTTAATGTGACTTGAAATAGATCTAAATAATGGTGTAATTTTATGTTTGGTGTAAATTTTTGATAAACTAAAAAAATTAGAAAATTTTGAGAAACTGTGATGAAACTAAGAAATTTTAAAATATAGCAGAATATAAAAAATTATTTTTTAAATTAATATATAGAATTTAATTGATTGCCATAAAAAAATCATTTTTTTCACTTAGTTATATAAAATGTAAACTAAAATAGTGAGAGAAAAAAAATCTCACAATAGTTATTTTTTAAAATTGAATCTAACATTGCTTTAGATATTCCTATTGATCTTTTACTCCCAAATAAACTAAAAATGATTTTATTTTAAATTTAAACAAGTAAATTATTTGCAACAAACACGTAGTCCATTTTATTTATTAATTTTGTCTTAATAGTTTTTATTGCTTACAAATGTTGGAACACAATCAAGAGTGGAGGGTGAATCAATGGTGAAAATCGATAATTGAAAACTGTGGTTTTAAGAAGATGATGGAGAAAAGAGAGATTATGGAAGAGAGTATTTTTCAGTTACAACAATATTGGGATCTACAACTTAGATTAACCAACAAAACAGAAAACAAAACAATTGCAGAGAAAAAAATCGAAAGACAAAAGAACTGATTTTTATACAAAACTGCAGAAAACGGAGAACGTTAATCAGTCTCCGTTTTCTGGTTTTCTGGTTTTTTTCTGTTTTGCATAACATTCTCCGTTTTCTGGTTTTCTGGTTTTTCCTATTCTGCAGAACATTTTCCATTTTTCCAAAAACCAACTTTTCAAATAAGCTCTTTTACGAAACGCTTCTTAAAGCTACAAAACTGCATTTGAATTATATATCACTTCCAATAACAAAACTCTCGTTATGGTTATTTTAGAGACTAAAAATTACAAAACAAGATAAATAGATTTACCAATTAAGTGGTAGGTTTTTTACTTTTCTATTTTTTATTAATCTTTGGCAAATAAATTTATTTGAAGTAATTAAATACACATTATTGGGCTAATTTCGTACAAAAAATTAAAAATATACTTACTAATTTACTAAAATTTATTATTTTCATAAAATTGATATGTTTCCCTCTTGAATAAAAACTTACAAAATAAAATTAAATGAGAAACGTGATGAACCACTGCTACACCAACATATTGAAATACACCTGGAAGTCTGTCCACGCTTTCACCTCGACAGGTCAGTCTAAAACAACCGAAACCAGTTTCACAACATGTGGATGCAATGCAATGGACAAAGAAACAAAGAATCACAACAAAGAATCAGACTCGTCGAAGGTGGATCTAGAACTTGCATAACCTGTATTGTGAGTTGTGACTCGTTGAAGGTAGAGCTAGTAATATCATTAATTTTCTTGTAAATTCAAATTTTATTTATCATAAAGAGTATATATATAGAGAAAATGATGAATGTAAATAGTTCTAGCATTTCTCATTTTCCTCAATAAAAATCTCCTAAATTGTTGGTTTGATCCCACTCCAACTTTTCTTATTGCGGACTATTGTCACAATAAGTCTTGGTTGTCTCTGACATGGAAGCAATTTGCACTCGTTTAGCTTTTTCCAAATAAAGGATTTGAGGAGTTACAAATATCTTCTTGGAAGTATGCATCACACATAGTTAAAGAAACGAGTATGTGGTTGTAATTCAATTGATAGCCCCATGGATCTAAACCAAAAATTGCTAACAAGTCGTGAGAAGGGAGCCTTATTCTGATCTTGGGAGATATCAAAGATTGGTTGGAAAACTCATCTTACTCACTATTACAAGGCTATATGTTTCTTTTGCATGTAGTCTCTTTATGATAGTAAGTTGATAAAAATCAGCTTTCTCAAATGCCATTATTGTCTCTATTTGCATTTCCTATTTCAAATCTCACCCTTGACATGCTCTTGAGGAACAACCACATTTGTCTCCCTTGCCTGTGACAAATTGTGACTCATCTTGATGGTCATAGATGGTGATTTCAAAATAGATATGACATTAGAAGAAATGGTGTGAAGAACATAGGATGGAGACTTGCTGTCGGAGCTTTGTGTTTCACTAAACGATTAAAGATGTGTGGGTCAGACTGGTTAGGGAATTTTCAACATTGTAATCAAATACTAGTTCAAAAGAACTATAAATTGTTACCATTTTTAAGTCTCTAAGTTCAAATAGTACATATTTAAAAAAAAAAAACAATCTAAATTGAATATATTAAAAACTTTAGCATACATAATAATAATGAAACACAATTACCATGGTGTGGGTGTTAGGTTTTAATGGAACACGACTTGACCACATTCTTTCTAGAACATAAGTAACACTAAAAAAAATCTCTTCCGGAAATTTTTTATTGCAGTCAAACTTCAATATAACATTTTCGAAAGCCACCGGAAAATATGTGGATGGAGTTTTCCAGATTTGATTTTTTTAAATTAATTTTTTATTTTAATTTTTTTATTATATTAATATTTATTTAATTTATTTGATTTTAACTAATTTTTTTTAGTGATAAAAAAAATATGTGACTTTGAATCTTCATCATGAATCTTGTTATGGAATAGATTCGTCTGACAGCATCTCACATAAGCCTACGATTTATGATATATTAATTATTAATTATTATAGTGTATTAATTAGTTATGGTGTATTAATTATGTATAGTATATTATTATTTAAAAATATTTATGGTGTGCTAATTATTGAATTATGTATTATCATTTATAAAAATAATAAATTAAAAAAAATAGTGTACGGCAAATCTTTCGAATGAAGTTTTCCGGTGGTACAATTTTTCACTCATAAAAATCTTTTTTAAAGTTTTTTAGTAACAGTACAGAAAACTTTTCAAGTTTTCCAGAAACAAAATGTGTACCGAATTTTTTTTTTGTAGTTTTGAAAAAGATGAAATGGTAAAAAAAAATTAAATTAATAAAATAATAAAAAAAATTAAAGGTATAATTGACATTTTAAAAAATTATGGGATATAAGTATAAAAATGAGGGTATAGGATAAATTTTTTCCACTAAAAAAGTTGAGTGTTTTTAGTATAGACATAGTCTTGTTTTTTTAACCGCGCAGTAACACATCCTATTATAGATTTTCTCTTTATGTATTTTATCATTGGTTATCTATTTATCACATTTTCCTTTGTTCTTCAACAAGGGTGATTTATTTGTAAAAGATACATTTTTTATCTTATTTAATTATAATATTTGAGTCTTTAATTTTTGTTTTGTTTTATACAAGTCTTTTTTTATCTTTTAAAAGACTTACAAATTAATTTTTTTTTTCATTTTTATTAAAAAAACGTTGAAATGACATACAACATATAATTATTTTAATAATTTCATTTCTCTAAAACATTTTTTATTAAAAGTAAAAAGAACAATGATATATAATCTTGTCATGACTTTATTAGGAGTGGTTGCATAAGAGATTTGAGAGGAGACATAAAAGACTAGAGGTGCGTACTACAGACTCAATTGGTTGAAAGTGATCTTCAGAATGTTGCACTCGTATTCCTTTAAGATTACCTCTTAGATGCAAGTTGTCATGACACCAAACAACTAAGTAGATATATGTTTGCTTCAAGTATTAAATGTTTATTTTTAATTATTGAATATTATGTTAATTATTTTTAATTATCATTTTTTATGTATATCATTTATTTATTTTTAAACACTATGCTTGTGAACATCAATTTTAAACACTTTATATTAGTTTATTTTCATATCAATCTATTTTTAGAGATATTGTTATGTCAATTACTTTATATTGTTTGTGATTAAATATAAGAAAAATAAAATAAAAAAATTACAAGATGAAATCGAACGATAGTAAACTAAAATTTATTAATAACAAGTACTTTTGTAACAATTTTAAAGCATTAAACTTCATCTAATGATATTGCATCTACGAGTTCTCTAGGTAGATTTTGGGTAACACGTGACACACAACCTAATAAATATCTCTAGTATTGTAGACGCCCTATATATGCTATTGCCCAAGAAGTTGTTTCATCGGTGCGATATTGCTTCCAACCTGGAGTAATGTCTGATATTGGAAATCCTTCTTTCATCTTTAACTGCAAAATAAGATCATTTGATTATTTTTAAAAATTCATTTGATTATTTAAAAATTTTATACATAGAAAATAGGATAATTTTACCTGAACCTAGTGATTTCCATCAACAAAACCAATACATATCTATGGATTGAAAACCTAAGCCGAATATCTTCAACAAATCTCTTACTTCTCTAATGTGTCATGGGAACAGTTAGTCATATCGAGTTATATGAGAAACAACCTCCTGGTACAAACTATTGCAGACCAACGACCAAAACTCATCATTATGTCCAAGCAATAATGCAATAGCGTGAAAACCACGATTTCCATCCGCTACCACATCAAATATGTCATCAATGTATTGCTGAATAACATCAAAAAATTGTCTCCAGACTTAATACTCTGAATATTGAGAGGGTTGTTTCTTTGATTGAGAGGTTTGCCTTTTCTTTGATGACCGAGATGCTTAAGAACCAAGATCTTCACAATATGTTGCATTAACTGGAGTAGCAATGTCAATTTACAAGAAATGAGGGGTTTGAATTGTAAATTCACCCTTTTAAAAATTCTTGTTAAAAACTTAAGAAAATAGATCAAGATTGATCTTGGTTGTGAAAACATAAAACGGAGAACGTTCTTGATTTTGACCAGAAAACAGAGAAAGTTCTTTGTTAGTTAAAATCAGTAATTTAGTTTTATGTATTTAATTTGATAATCAATCAAACTGAAAGTAAATAGATAAAGAGAAAAGATACCACACAATGATATATCTTGGTTCACCCAACCCAGGTAACGTTCAGTCCTCACAACCGTGATATTTTCAACTAAGTGTTCAAAATAAAAAATCTTCTTGGTTTTACAGCACCTAGTTCAGATCAACCTTAGTCTCTTACAAAGTTAAAACCTTTCCAACCAGAAAGGAGTTCAATCAAGCCACTTATCAACCTTGATATAATTTCTTACAATCTACCAAAACTGTACTAAACTTTTATAGTTTGAGTTTTACAATAATGACGAGATTGTTTTGTTAGAATCTAAGGAAGCGCAACACTTGTTTGAGTTCTGATTTTTTGACAGATAAATACACGAGAATGATTCTAGGAATCAAATAGGAAAAATCAGAATTGATTCAATGTAGACGAGTGAGAGAAATTCAAGTATGATTGAAATGAGTAATTAATTGCTTAATACTTGAAGCTCTGATTTTTCCTTCAACTTGACTTTCCTTTTATAGGCTTTTTAGAGCATTTAATAATGATCAAAAGAGATGTTGGTAGTGCTCTGTTATATTTGACCAAAACCAATTTATATGAATAAAAATATTACAGTATTTGAACACAATTTGAACTTTGTTGACTGGGCTGATTTCTTTGTTCTTGGTCAAATTTATCTTGTGTTTAATGATCCTTTATACCTAGGGATGACAATGGGTAGGGTATGGGTAGGGTACTATGGTACCCGTACCCATACCCGCAATTTAAAAAAATACCCATACCCATGCCCGTACCCTCTTGGGTATCAACTTTAATACCCGTACCCTTACCCTCTGGGTACCTAAGTGCCCGTACCCATACCCATTACCCACACTTTAACTAAAATAATCGATAAATAAATATTATTTTGTAATTAAATTTAAAAAGTGTAAATACCACATATAGTCCTTTAACTTAATTTCAGTTAACGTTTTAGTCCTTTATTTTTTTTCCCGATTTAGTCATTTATTTTAATTTTAAGCGACAATTTAATCTTTTATGTTTTAAAATATTAACAATGTTATCTTTTTTTCACAAAAATTCAAACATTCATCAAAATTTTCAAACAAAACTCATAAATTTAATTATATTTTTTAATATAAAATAAACTTTATCAAATTTATAACTCAAATCTTCAAATAAACTCATATGTGCCATTTTTTATTTGATTTTGTTAGAGATAAAAATATGAGTTTATTTAAATATTTAAGTTATAAAATCGATGAAATTGCATTATATTGAGGATGATAATTAATTTTATGTGTTTTGTTTGAAATTTTTGATGAATTTTTTGAAATTTTGCAAAAAATAAGGATAAAATTGTTGACATTTTAAAACATAAAAGATCAAATTGTCACTTAAAATTAAAATAAAGGACCAAATCAGG
>JBBPBT010000685.1:5013441-5027519 GCA_037974875.1 Cicer bijugum
ATATGTGGTATTTACCCATTTAAAAATTATCCAAATATCATAAATTAAATTATAAAATATTATAAACCAAAATATTTTCTAACTCAACATTTCAAGTGAACACTTGTTACAATACACATTCAAATATCCATAATAATATTTTATGAAGTTGCAAGTCTTACAACAATATTATTTGAAATCAGTAAAAACAATTTATAAGTTGCAAGTATAATTATAAAGACACAATTAATAAGATATAATCCTTAGTTATAAAGTCACAATTATTTAACTATTCATCATAATAAAATTCTTAAAAAGTTTGCAAACGTTAATCTTTTGATTTGATTATAAATATTGTAATGGTCCAATGATATTAATAGATATTAAAACATAAAGAAAAACAATTAATTAAATTAAATATTAATATAATAAATAAATAAATAATATATTTATATAAATGCGGGTGCGGGTGCGGGGTGGGTACTATAGTACCTGTACCCGTACCCATACCCATTTAATTTTGCAGGTAATTACCCGTCCCCGTACCCATACCTATTATGCGGGTTTTTACCCTACACATTGTGGGTTTTTTTTGCGGGTACCCACTGAGTTTGGGTCTAATTGCCATCTCTATTTATACCTCATATATATTTGTTGATGATATTGCTCTGATATAGAGATTTGATTATGGCAAAACAGCTTGGAGAATGATGATGAACTGCTGGAAAATGTATATTGAAAATTTTAGAGATTGATGATCAATCTGGAGACTTAGTCTTGAACATCCTGAAGATTGATAATCAATCTGGAGACTGGTGTGATAATTCTGGAGACTGATATGATAATTCTGGAGATTAATATGATCATTCTAGAGATTGATCTGATCATTTTGGAGATTGATGATCATTCAACATATTGATGTTATCATTATGGAGATTGATGTTTAACATGTTGGAGAATGATGTTAGGATACTGGAGATTAATGTTAACATGCTGGAGAATAATGTTAGCATGCTGGAGATTAATGTCAACATGCTAGAGAATGATCTGAATGCTGTCAAGAATGTTCATCGTTATTGATAGTCAAGCTGGAGAAGACTCAAATATATTTGGTCTTGCTAATTCATGATCTTCTCTTTTTATGATTCTAGTAGTTTCTTTGAATCTGATCATCTCAGTTTGTTCCTTGTCAAGTGTTGATGATATAAATGTAAAATATAGAGACTAAAACTTCTTTTAATTAGTGGATATTGATTGATTTTGGAGTTGTGATGATCATTCTTGAAATTGGAGAACATTATCCGTTTTTCATATTTTGTTAAGAATGTTCTTCATTCTTGTTGTTCAGTTTCTTGCCTTTTTTATGTTGATTTCTTTACTTTGTTTAAATCCTATCTTTAAATTAATACGCTCAAAAACGCAGATTAAATTAACATAACATTTAGATTCATAATTAACATTCTTAATTAACTATTTGTTTGTTTTCATCAAAACATTAAATTGAGATTTTGTCTCAATATTAACATGCTCAAAGTAAGAAGGGTCTCGATATACATCATATTCATCCGACTTCTTACCCTTAATCTTCTTCACTCGTCCTTTGATTTTGACTTTTTCAGATGGTGGACACATTGAACTTGTAGTTGGAACGAACCCCTGATTTTTTTTATTTTTTTTATTTTATTTATTATTTATGTTGCAACCTTATCATGTTGTTCATAGTCTCCCAACAATTTACACATGTCACCCATGATGTGTTCCAAAATTGACTTCAGTTCCAATGAGTTAACTCAACTCTATCATTACATATAAATTGTCACCATTGAACAATTCAATAATATATAATAAAATTACAAAATCAATCTTTTAGAGTCACATGACATATATATTAGTCATTGTGTTCCCTAAATGCGTCACTCGATTTGTCCATACTTTAACAAATATTTTCTTATGAGGAGTCAACTAAGTTTCATTCACATAGTAAACAAACACTTTATTATCAACACATGATTGTTTAAACATATGCAAGCGCATGATATACTCTTTTTGATCACTACAATATATAATGTCTTTTCACATATTCAATACTAATTCTTGTCTATTCTTTAAGACATATTGCTTGCATTTTGCTCCAACATTTTTGTCAGATATAATAAATCAACATATAATATCATACTATTTTTAAATTTAAAAAAAAATATCAAAATAGAAATTTAACCTTTCAATTTTTTTTTTTAAATAAATCAACATACATACCTTAATGATAAAGTCTAACAAAAAAATGAACATTATGAATCAAATAGTGACTTAAACCAAAATATTTCAAAATTAATAATTGATACAACAAAACTTTTTTTTCTTCAATGGCGGGAAAAAAAATAAAAATTCAAAGTCTTTTCATTTATCCAATTAAGGATAATTCAAAATTGAATATTTTGAGTGATGGAAAGTTCAATATTTAAAATCATCCTTTAGACAAGTGATGGTTTTAATTTTTGTTTTATTATGATGATAGTAAGACATGAGTAAAAGTATAATAAGGAGGGAAATATAATCAAATTTTAGTTAATTTTAATAGATAATATAGTAATAAATGAATGGATAAATTTTAAAAAATTATTAGTAAAGTTTTGTTTAACATCGATACCTATTTTATTTTTTATTGTAACATAAGACTTGTAAAAATTGACTATTTTTTACTGTATTGTTAATTGTACTTGTCAAGGTATATAGAGACAAGAAGAAAAAAGAAAAGGCTATACAGTGTCGATTTCATTTCATTTGTACCTTCCGCTAGAAGGTGAAATGGCGGAGAAAAAAGCACCGCAACAAAACGTAACAATCAAATGGGAAACCGTTTCACTAATCTCCGTTAAAAAAACTCAACCACTATCGAAGAAGAAAAGTGAAACGAGCTCGATCATTCTCGAACATAAGAAGAGTTACACTACCGAGTTTAGAAACTTCGATGACGATGCGTGGTACACCGTTATGGTTACAATGGAGGGAAAACAAACACTCAGAATAAAGTACGAAAAATTCTCTGATGAAGAAGACCAATTGTTCGAACCCTCGTTTTTCGAATCATTGGAAGCGCTTCACGAGTTTGAGAAACGATTCAGACCTCTCTCTGTACAGGTTCAGGATTATGAATGTCGTAAACTCGTTCATGGTGTTAAGGTTTGCGCTTCCCAACACTTTATTCCTGATGACCTTCGGTTTTACGACGCTATCGTTGATGCGGTTCGTTCTTTTCTCCTTTCATTTTTCCTTTTTTTTTTTAATGGCGTTTTGAGTTTTTAGCTTTAAATTTTTAGAGCATTATTACTATTACTATGCGATTCGTTCTTTTCACAAATACTTATAGTAGTAGATAAGTTCAAATAAACCAATTCAAATAGGCCTTAGTATATACTAATTTATGACATTGATTGATTGTGTGTGTGCCTTAAAATGGAATTGTGAAAGTTTATGCTACTTCATGCACCATAGTTTAGTTTGTGTAAATACTTGTATTAATTGATGGGATGAATTTGAAGGGTTAGTATTCAATCATATATTATACAAGTTGATGTATCAGTATTTTTGTAAATAAATGCACATACTAATTACATGTAAAGATATTTTATGCATAAAGTTTATGATTAAACCTAACTTTTGAAAATCTAGAAGCATTCCTTATTAGAGCTTTGGATTTCCATTCCTCTGGTGATGGTAGAATAGAATGCTGATGGCTTTTTATTTGGTTTGAGAAAAATAAAACAGTTTATTTTATATTAATGATTTGATTGCTATCTGTAATTTGCTTGTGAAATTCTGCATGTTTTTATAGGTGCAAGAACGCAAGCATTCTCGCAAAAAAGATGCAGAGTGCCTATGTACTTTTATACTTGACTGGTTACATGGGCCAAATGCTGGAAATTTGACTGCTGCAGAAGTTGGGGATATTTGCATTGTGCAGTCTGTAATACAGCTTGATCCAACAGTGACTTCATTCCTTGAGATAGCAAGGAGGGTAATAGAATCAAAGCCTGGTCAGGAAATGGGGGCCTACTACCTCAAAGACTTAGAAACTAGTAAAAGACGAAGTTTTTTTGAACGAATGCAGAAGGTGAGTAGTGTATGATGTATCTCTAAGTTTCTGAAGTACTTTCCACTAGTATGCATGTTGAGAAGGTTATGTGCTTGAATGTCTTTTCTGTTTTGACATCATATATCCCTCTCCAGGGAAAACAACGTGTCAAACGATCTGCTTTGGGTGCATATTCTCCTGAAGGTTTGTTTCTATTTAATTGTATAGATTGATACTAGGTTAAATTGATTGGGTTTTGCTGTAACAATCTTCTATGCTTTTCTATTATTGTTTATGATTCTCTTTATATTATTGCCCTGGTGACTCTGTTTGGGCCTTGTTGTCAAAATCAAATCAATATTTAGAGTTATGTTATTTTAGTATTTATTAATTAGGTTCTATTATGTAGAATCATTTCAGATTTTACCCGACTGGCAAATGAGTAGGATTGCATTCAAGTGTAACTTGACGTTGATATTGTAAAATTAATGTAATTATAACAATGTATTACACATATTGAACTCTTGCTCTGCATTTTTTGAGATGGGCCGTGACACAATTTGAATGGATAAATGGTTATTGAGCTTGAAATGAAATAAATGTAGTAGTTTTTTGGGAGGTGCTAAGGAAAGGAATTCCATTCCTTGGATTTGTATGCAAATATTTGGTTTGCTTTTTAGTTCGGCTTAATGTTTGGCATCTGCCAAAGACTTTGCTCTATTTCTCAAACCGATGAATTCCTTTACCACTTATGTTGTTTGGAACATTGTTTCTCTTTTTCTTTTAGTAGATGTACTAATATGGGCATTACTTATCATAATTCTATCTCTTCCTACTTAAAAGGTAATAACTATCTATATTCTTTTTAACAGCTATTTCATGTAAATCCCTTTTTTGCATTACTGTGCGTGTTTTGTAGATACAACTCTTCTAGTAGGTGGGATCTTACTATCCGAGGGAGACCTTGCTTGGTCCTAGGTAGAATTTGGGAACCCTGCCCACCAATTTTTCTTGAACCTTACCCATGTGCATTGAAACAGATTCAGACCTTCTTTGCTTGCCAGCATGTTCTACACTCATTTATCATATCCATCCACTTTGGCTTTCATTCAGTGTGCAATTGTACTTTGTATTTTTTTATGAAAATGTTCTATATTATTATAAATCATCAAAACTTTTTCATCCATTTTTCCTTTTTTGGTCTTAGTCAACCTTGACAGAACAAAGGAAGATAAAGAGTTGGAAGGAAAAAGAAATGTGTGGATGATATTGGTGGGCAATCTTGAGAAAGGATTATGTTCATCAACAGCTGTAGAGTTCTTACAGAGACATGCTCAAATATCAGCTACAGTCTTCATTTTTTCAAGTTTATCATCGGAAATATATACCAGGGGTGCCATTATGTTGCACACTGAACAAAATTTCCATAAGCTTTGTGACTTTTTGACAAATCCTAACCACATCATAACATCTTCAACTGGCAGGTATTACAATTATGTTTGTTTATAGTTCATAAATGTTGATGTCTGTGTTATACATTTGATGAATAGCTTACTTTGGCCATTTATTCTTGGTTCAACCTTGGAAAGTGAATGCCTGATTTGTCAACTTAAGTAAATATTTTAACAAGGATTCTAGACTGTTTTAGTGGTAATAATATATTTTTGTAATTTAATCAACAATGCTTAGAAAAAGGTTATGCATCTGCAAGCCTAGGCGAGAGAATTGTGTATATGTTATGCATGACCCTTTTCATTTGCCATTCAAACCTCTTCATGTCTTTTTTCAGGCCATGGGTGTTAATTGAAAAACAAGTAGGTCTCAAAAATATCAAAGCATCAATAGGAACACTGGGGCCTAAATATGAGGTATACAGCAATTCATTCCTCCTCTTTTTCAACAAAGTATAATTTAATGGCTCGGTAGTTGGTAAGCATGGCCACCATAGGATTGTCACACGTGGAACCAGAAGAATCATTACGTGCATTTGTAAATTAGTAAATTAATCAATCATATTTCGCTAGCATCTGGTCTCCTGATGAGAATGCATGCTGTCGAACATGCAATCCATTTGTTTTGAAAATCTTATTATATAATCTTGCAGCTAACTTTGAAGTTTTAATAAGTTTTTCAGAATGTATCACAGGATGAAAGGAGTAGAACGAGCAACAATTTGAAGCTTGTACAGTCAGGAACTCAAGAATTCCAGATATCTAGTGCTATGAGGGATTTGTTTTTGGAATTTTCTGATCACCAAGTGCGGCTGCACAAGAAGCTTGCACTTCTGGAGGGAAGTGTGTTTGGAATTTGAAACTAGGTCCTTTGATGAACTTTTTTAACAGCTGGTACTGGTTTTGTATAGAATTTTGCAGCAATTGTTAATATAACCTTTCTTGTATATAAGCTTAGTGGACAGGAAAAGTGAATACAGAATCCTAGTTTCTCTTTTGACATTAATATATTCCTCTCCTAGTTATGCACTAAATATCATGAGATAAAGTGTGGGCAACCTTTGGTCGACGCGTTGGCCTTTAAGCATTTTACTTTTATCTCAACACTTTGATTCTTTTAGAAAATCAAGATTCATTTAATGAAGTTTTTCCTTTTGTACCCTTGAAATTCCAAAAACATGTATATAATGAATTTTATTTTTACTTAATAAAAAGTAAAAAAAAAAAAAATTATTATTTCATAATATCTTTTTAAAGTTAAAAGAACCAAAGTTGAGGGATGAACGAAATAGTTATGAATTATAAGAGTAATAACATAAAAGATTATTTTCAAATAAACTATTTTCATATTCATAATTGAGTTCTAAACATGAAAAATTGATCTTAAATTAAATTATAATTAATGTCAACTTGGTAATTCAAAACACTACAATACTTTCTTGTTTTACTTGAAAAATTATAAACTCAGTTATCATATTTTTCAAACTCAGTTATCTGAGGTTCAATTGTTGGAGATGGAATTCTTTCCATTTCTCACCCTATCTATTTCTTTCATTACTGTAATTTTGTGTATATTTACATGCATTTTTAGAGCATGTGACAAATTAAACATTTACATACTTTATACAAAAATATTGTTACTAAACTACTGCATTTTCCTATATCATCAAGGAAATGTTTCTTGCAGTTTCAACACCCTCCAATATTTAATTTGTTCTTCTATATAACTGGTATTCGTATAACTTAGTATATGTATGTGAAAAAATTGAATGTTGTCAACAATATTTTGCATATACATGAAGGAATCGGATTTTTGCTGGGAAAGAATTATAACATTTTCTCAAACTTGTCAAGCTTATTTACCCTTTGCATAGACCTCAAAAATAATGTGAACAAAATACCTGCATATGAATAAGCTGATACCACTCAGTCACAAGAATAAAACTGATAGACTACTGAACATAATAAAACAATCTTTTGACAAAAACTGTGGTATAAAATCACCTGCACCAACGAATGATCCATTTGCAAAAGCTTGATTTCCTTGGCTACTCAAATTGACACCAATATTTAGCAGGGCTCCTCCTAATACTGTATACATCGTAGCCATTTGTAACACCGTTGCTTTCCGAGCAGCTCTTTCAGACTGGCAAATCAAGATAAACATTTGCCAGTAAGAAAAAATAAGTTGAAGAATCAATACCTACTTTGGAAAACTTATTAACCTTTCAAAATTAGAGTTAGATATATAGGGAGTAGTTTTCCATAGACTAGTCCAAGAACCTTCGATGGAATTTTAAGGAGACACCAAATCATCTCTAATTAGAAACAGTTTATATCCACATCAAAATGCTATATCCAATATAATCCAATGTACAGAAGTATATTGATACACAACATATATACAATACCATGTGAAAAAGAATTTTCCTACCTCTAGTACTCGAACTCGGAGCTTTAGATCCCCTGCCTCAACTTGCTTTACAAACTCCTCTATTCTTTGAACTCTGTATGGCATTGACATGGAATTTGTTCTTACCTATAAATGTTCCATGAGAGTTGTCAATTCTAGTTATTATAGTGCCATCATTAAAGTAATGTTTCACATCAAAATTTTAAATTACAAAGAACCATAATCTAGAATGAAAAATTAAAATGAAAGTTCCAAGTGTGGTACATCATTTGCTTGCTTTCTTATCTGCTCGACGAATTGTGGGCCAGTGCGCTGATTTTGTCTTACATCTAGAAGTTCCTGTAAAAGCATATATGGTGTATGAGTAATTAAGTATAACATAGCATTTTAACCGGCAATGGGAACAATAACTCGTTAATCGTTATAGACAGTCTAACCTGAGCATAGGGTGCAGCAATCTTCACAAACGAGAAATCTGGATTGAGTATGTAACCTATGCCTACCAGAACAATAAAAAGCCAGATAAAGATTAGATAAAATATAAAGTTCTATTAAATTTTCTCATTCATGTGATATTGATTCTGTAAAGATCGAGAAATTACTGTGTCTATAATAGAGCTACATCTAACCTAAGGCAAATGATTTAGGAAAGAGAACGGGCAAACCTTCAAGTGTAGAAAATGCTCTGATAACAAAGGTGAAGGTAGATGGAAACCGGAATGGCTGGTCTTGTGCTATTGCAAACAAATCCTGCCAGAAAATTAATCAATAATAAAATTTTCATAAATTCTGTAGATAATTGGGACCAAACCAAGTAAAACAATTATTTTCCATCTTCAACTAATTATCATCATTCCTAATTATTAAACAATTACCCAAAATAATCACGAACGAACTACAAATTCGTTCATCCAAAAGAACTAAATACTCACATACCTCCCCAATTGCAGACAATGTCTGCTGTTGATCTGGTGTCTGGCTTAGAAGGTTGTCCAAGAAAAACTGTACAGATCTCCTCACCTGAAAGTCAAGTTAAGAAATTTATGAGATCAAGATATGGATCATAATTTCAAACTGTTAAATGACGGTCTTTTAAATGATTAAAGCTGCTTCATATTCTTACAGCTGACAGGTCCCCAGTGGGTTGGAGTGCTCCAAGATCAATAAGGCATTGCATAACCTGCATCGTTGTCAACTGAAAGTTTAAGTAACATTGAAAAGGGCACTGAAATTTGTAATTTCAAGTTCAATGTAACTTCTTAGAGCTTACTCTGAAGTTTATCACTAGTTAGCCAGTTATATACAATCATAATTGTATTAAAAGTAGGTCAAGTCAACTGACAACTACAAAATTACTGTTGGAATAAGAGTGTTTGAGAGAAATAGTCCCTAGGCACCACACCGCTGTCTAATTTAATGTGTATTGAGCTGTTGTGATTGTATTCTTTTACAATATAGATTTCTAGCTGTATTTCCTTCATCAGAAAAGATAATTAGGACAAATTTACTGCTATAATTCAGTTTTATTGTAAAAACAAACCATGAGCCTTAATTTGTGTGTGAACACACACACACCTATGAAGCATGAATGTCTGACGCTTTAAATATTGCAAGTATAGCAAAAAAAACTAGACCTTTTTGGCATCTTTCTCATAAACAGAATAAAATAGTTCAAGCAATCTCTCCCGGGTGAAAGATTTTATCTCCCCCATCATGCCAAAGTCATAATAAATAATTGATTCGTCAACATCGATAGCAAGATTTCCAGGATGTGGATCAGCGTGAAAGAAACCTGTTTTCAATATCTTTAACACAAGCAAAAATGAAAATTATATAAAAATTCCCGCGAGACAAATATATTCAACATCAGATATTAGAACAATTTTCAGACAGAAACAACATTGAGGACCTGAATCAAGTACGCCTCAATAGCACGTGATGAGATCCGTAATCGATCATAACCACGAGAAGTCAACATATCCACTTGATTTATTTTAATACCTGTTCCCGGAATGTAAAATCAAATAAGGGCAGTTTTGAATCCAAGTTCAGTGGCATAATGATAGATAACACTTAAAGGAAAGAAAGTTATTAGCTTGGACTGAAAGGAAAACAAGAAATATGCATAGTGAAGATGGTAACCTGGTACATACTCCAAGGTCAACACCTTCATCGCTGTATAATCCCAATAAACCAGCTACAAGGGTGCAAATGAAGGCTATGCGGTTAAAATCTAAATCGGTGCTAGAGATAGGCAATTTATATAGGTTATATAAATTCAACAAGTTTGCAATATATGAGACAGGATTATGAAGGTCAGAGTAGATCAAGTTTCAAGGAAGCTGAAACAATTCAAATATTAAATAGGGTTTAGTATTGCAGAAAGAAACATACAGGTACTCGGACCCACTTTATGTTTCGAAAATCTCGGCGGAACCTATCAGCATTCTTCCCTTCATTTATATAATCAATTTCTTGATACAAAATCCTGAAAAGTAGCATGTGCGGAAACAATAACAATTATACAAGGCAGCGTACCAATTAGAAGTATTAAAAATGATGTAAAAAATAAATAGTGACAATATTAATGAAGCCCTAAAATTTTTGCTAAGCCTTTAACATGTAATGAGGGAAGGTGGAATTTTCTTCTGACATAATGTTTGTACTACTTACGTTGCACATTCTTCATATATACCAATCCAATCTCTAGTAGGACCACCTAGAGTTTCACTTCTCTGAAAATACTCTGCAATCAGCTTTAAGTTTCCTGGATAGTACAATCAAATTGTTAGAGTAAAAAATGAAATTACAACAATTATCAAATTGTTTGGATGGTATCATATTATCAAGCAAAAAACTAACTATAATATGTAATTTTAAAGCTAAAAGTAGTTATGGAAATGTAACAACATACCCATTGATCAGATTAGATTATAAAAAAATAAAGCAGTTTTCGAAAATACTTATATAAGGCTTCAGAATAAGATATAACATATAAATAAGCATATATTTTCTAGGAATTTCTTGAAAACAATGTATAGAAATAAGGATATCTTTACTAGTTTTTCTGTTTTCCTAGTTTTGTAATATTAGAGATTGTAGATCATGTATCTACATGATTAATTGTACTGAGGATATCCTCCAGCAATCCAGAAATCCTTAGATCCATCTTAAATGTGATAAAACTCTACCAAAAACACAAGATGTAAAAATGGTAGAAACAAAATGAGCACAACTTACGCAAGTCAATGTCAAATAGCTTCTTCAGGCCAGGCCTTTGAACTTTGATAACTACTTTTTCTCCATTGTGCAGAATTGCACGATGAACCTACAAACAGCGCAGAAAAAATTGATGTGAAAAAGAACAATAATCTTATCTCATAGTTTGTACTGCAAAATTACCTGACCAAGACTTGCAGCAGCAATTGGCCGATCTTCGAACTCTTTAAACAGTACATTAATGGGAGCTCCTAATTCACTCTCAATAAAGCCTATTGCTTTCTTTGGGGAGAAAGCAGGGACCTTGTCCTGAAAAATGTTATATTAAGAATTAGTAAGTTTTACAAAAACTGTCCATCAAGGTTTAATACACATAAATCAAAGAATCTCCAATGAACCTAAACTATGGACAAATAATCTACAAAAATACCTGCAATTTTGCAAGTTCATCCACATACTCACGGGGAAATAGATCTGACCTCGTTGATGATAACTGTCCAAGTTTAATGAAAGTTGGACCGAGCTGTAATACACACTCCCTTAGCCATGAAGCCGTCTTCCGCATTCTGCTTTTCTAAAATGCAAAGTTATATTACTTCAGCTTAGCAAAGCACAATCACAAACAGAAAATTAATTGATTATTAAAAAAAAAGTGTTATCAATCGCGGATCACAAAAAATAGCGGTTTGTTCAAATTCCTCTATACTAAAGTGCTATAGCACCACTATACACGCCAGAAATTATTCAGATTCCGATGCGCTATTGCATTATAGCGCAACTATTTGACAACATTGAAAAAACTAATCGAGTGAGTCCACAAAATAATTTCCACAACCTACCTGCTTTTCTTCTGTAAAGCCACCTACATATGCCCATTTTGCATTGTCCAAAAGAACACGGACGCGAAAAGAAAGAACAAAGGACCAGACATCAATAGATCTCTGCCAGGAATTGTAATTTTCATTGGCCCAACTGAAACCTTCATCAGAGGGCAAAACTTTTAGCTCTTCCTCCACTGGTGGAAGTTCTTTGGAGGCTTTAGGCTTTGCTGTCTTTGTCAAGGTTGGTGTAACATCTCTCCTTACCAAACTTGTTCCATTAACAGTTTTCTTTGAGCCATTTACTGTCTCCACTTTATTCTCCGACGTTGTCTTCCTTTTTGCTACCTCAGTTGCTGGTACCATTTTAACAGCTCTACCATTAGTACCATATTTTGATGGAGGCATTTCAGTCTGTCGCATTTCCACTGCAAACCTATGAAATTTATCATTCCTTGATTTATCAGATGTCGACCTTTTATCCTTTGACAATTTATGAACTGAAATCGAGCCTGTAAAACCAAGATTGTCTAGTGGTCTCCACTGATTTACAGACTCAATATTGTTACAATAGGAACCGTGCAAAGCCGTTATTACTGCCATTTATAGTGATGATACCTACACAAAAATTAGTATAAAAAGTAAGAACAAGAAATGGTGAATATCAAGGTCGTTCTGAACTCCAGTTAGAAAATCAAACAATATCATTTGAAAGCTCAAACTGTTGAAGGATCAAAATGCCAAAAAAATACGAACATCTAAAAATGGTAAATAAGAAATTAATGAAATTCAATTAATTTGGCAACAGCTTCATTCCACTACTATACATTTATCTTAGCCGAGTTCAATACAACCAGTACAACATAAACTCACCATGCTATTTAATTGAACTGAGTGTGAACATGATCTTTGTGTTGAAAGAAAGGAAGTGTTTACCAATGTGAAACATGCATAAAAGGAAACTAACCAACCAATAAAACATAAAGCTTATGAACTTTATCTCAAATAATTAAACAAAGAAAAAGAAAATCCTAAAGTCAACCATGAGAAGCATAGAGTTTGATATTCAATTACTCCCAAACTGAATATCAATTTGCTATCAATAATAATAATTTAGAAACACCAAAGAGAAAAACACTGTATACATAAATAGATTAATTGATATTCCATTTGACTTGATGGAAATCAAAACTTTAATAAAACTTCACCCTTTGCAACAGATTAATTTTCATTAAATTAAAATTGGAGATCTCAAATCACATACTCACTTGAGATAACTTAAGAGTACAACACAACAAATAACAATTGAGAGAAATAGAAGAAGAGTGAAACATACCAGGGAGGGATTAAAAGAGACAGCCTCAACTGAAGGACCCACAAAGCAGATGTACTAGGAGGATGTTATTGCTTCCACGTTTCAAAGGTACATCAAGTGGTTCAACATTATATGAACCATTATTGATTTTTTTCACTCTTTTGTTTTAATTTTCCTAAATTTCGGTATAAACGCGACAAAAGTGAAATGGAAATTTTAGTTATTTTAGAAAGAAAAAAAAAGGAAGTGGAATCTCCGAGTACCACAATTCAGAAGGTTTGATGCGTGTGACATGGGTCGCTTTGAACCGCATGTGTCAAATTCTTTGGTGAATAAAACGTATGGTACTCTTTGTGTGGGGAAATAATAATATCTATCAAAATTAAATGTCAGACAAGAATAAGATTTTGCAATTTCTGTTTTGGATTTAAATTAACTGATTCGTAGGAGAAAGGGTGCATGATAATTTGGAGAACTCAGCTCTACCAATGTAAGAGGTTTGTCATATTTCTACTATAAAAAAATATGATACTTATTTTAAAAATAAGAAAAAAGTAATGCAAATTTAAAATTATTGAAACAAAAAATAATATCTAGATAAGATTTAACGTTCAAATTAAAAAAAATTGATAGTTTTGTCACTTATAGTACTTCAATTTTGGCTACCGTGACATTTTGAATTTTATGATATTCAATAAAATTGAGTAAAAAAATAATATTAACTAAGGATCTGTTTATCTTATAAAAACATTTTTTGTTTTACTTTTTAAAAATGTTTTATAACTTGTCAATAAAAAGTTAGCATGTTTTT
>JBBPBT010000685.1:5039451-5049848 GCA_037974875.1 Cicer bijugum
TTATTATTATTATTAAAAAAAATTATGTAAGAAACATTTGGGCACCGTAACAAAATTTTGTTAAAAGAATTACGTGGGACCGTATCAGATAAAAGAATAATGTAAATGTAAAAGAATCATGTAAAAGAATAATGTAGAGGTAAAAGAATTATGTGAAGACAATAAAAATTATTTATAATGGAGAATCAAAATTAATTTATCAAATTATCTTTAATGGTTTAGTCTAGTTTACTTTCTGCAGAAATCATTTACTCACCTTAAATTTTAAAAAAAAATATTAATACACAAAAATTTATAATTTTTTAAATTTTGTTAAACATTGTTATTTATTTTCTTACATTACCTGTAAGTGTCTCATAATAATGGATAAATGTATAATAAAAAATTTGATAGAGCTGTATGTCAGGGAAGATTGTTGATACCGATTGTATGGGCTGTTAGAGGCATAATATATCCTGGCGAAGATACTTAGCATAATATATTGATTTCATGTATTAATTCAAACTTCCATCTAATTAAATTCAAATTATTCCTTGTAATTGTGTAATTTCATGAAAATGATTAAATATATTAGTTTATTTTATTAATCATTTTCATGAAATTACACAGAGTAATAGAATGTAAACTTGATAGAAGTATGGATTAATACATAAACTAATATATTTAATTATTTTTACGAAATTACAAGGAATAATTTGAATTTAATTAGATGGAAGTTTGAATTAATACATGAAACCAATATATTATGTTAAGCATCTTCGCCAGGATATATTATGAGTATAAAAAAATATATTAGTTTATTTTATTAATCCATACTTCCATCAAAGTTCACATTTTATGAGTATGATTAGATTAATTTTATTAATTATTTGATTATTTTATTGTGTTTAATATTTATTTTTTCTTTTTATTTGAAATTTTGGAGCTTTCATCTTGTCGCTAAAGTTAAGAAGAAAAAAAAAATGATGTGTCGTTCTTTTTAGAAAATTTTAAATATTTTTTATTAATAGATTAAATTGTAAATATGTAATTTTTTCTCCTGTTTTTTATAACAACCATTTTTTTAATTTTTTTTTTAATTTCCTTGTTTTCTAGTTTACCATTCTCACATACTCACTGTGTAGCTCATGGTTGTTGTTTTGTTTCTTCATTCCGACTTCTTTTTAATATTATTTCTAAGTTAGTTTGATTTTGTTATTTTATTATTATTTTAATGTCTACCTTAGTGATATGTATGATTGAGAATTAGTATAACTTTTTTATAAAATAATTTTTGTATGGTTCACGAAAATGTTTGACTGACGCTGACTTTAATTAATAACATTGATCAATTATTAAATATTATTAAAATTAAATTATAAAAATTGAAAAAATAAGTAACAATTGGAAAATGTTTCGTTTTCAAATAAAAAAAATATATAAAAAAATATGTGTAGGTGATTTATATACACTTGCGGAAGAAAATAAATGTTAGAAAATTGTCCGGGAGTATTATCCATTTTATCTTAGATTCTGTCTGTATTTTTTATTTTTTTTATTAAAACAATTATGTAAGAATTGTATTTTTTTTTATTAAAACAATTATATAAGAATTGTAGTTCATGGCATGAAGTTGGAACTCGGTGTGACCGATTCAGGCACATTACATCATGCTCTAGTAGTTGGAACACGGGATAAATTTTGTTGTACTAGTATTTTTATTAAAGTTGGTGATTTAATTTTATTTTACTTATAATTCTTAAAGAAATTGTCATTTGCAAATTTAATTTAAGAAAAAAAACTTATTCTAATATATAATTTTAAAAAAAGTATTTTAATAACAAAACTTTAAAATTGGATTATTAAAAAAAAAAATTGGGGATGGGAGATGGGCATGGGCGCAATTTTGTTTTTGTTGTAAATTATTTAATACTCATAAATTCTTAGTAGAACTAAATTGGTTAATGAAAATAATAGAGATGAGAGAAATATTAGTTAATTAAAAAATCACGAGAAAAAAATGAACACATTTTCATATGAAAAATATTAGTTATAAATTGAAAAATCATGAAATAAGTCGTGAACATATTGCTAACATGAGTTAATAGAGTAATATAGAAAATTTTACATGAGTTCTTGATGTTGTGGTAGAACCATTGAAATGTCTTTTTTTCATTTAAAAAAAATATATATATATAGAGAGAGAGAGAGAAAATAAATTTAAAAATAATATTAATTTCATTTCATTTTAGACCTCATGTTGAACCGACCCTCTATATATATATAATTACAGGACTGGCCCAAGCTAGAGGCCCATAAAGTTCTCGTTTTAAACCTCACCAAAATATATTTGTTGATTTTATTTTTTAT
Source organism: Cicer bijugum (assembly GCA_037974875.1). NCBI lineage: Eukaryota > Viridiplantae > Streptophyta > Magnoliopsida > Fabales > Fabaceae > Cicer > Cicer bijugum. Next base: position 5,041,801 of record JBBPBT010000685.1, read on the forward strand.
ATGGTCGAAAGATCCAATAAAAATATATTATAACAACTACTCATACCTTCGGCAAGTGTTGACAACAACCAAAAGCGCTCCACCAACTGATGTGAACGGCTTTTGATTTTTTATTTTTTATATAATTATTATTTTAATTGATATTTGTAGGCTATTATTATCTTAGAAGGATCTCCTCAACAGTTGCTTCTCACTAAAATATATATATATATATATATATATATATATATATATATATATATATATATATATATATATTTGAGAAAACACGAACTATTTAACTGATATATTGAAAAATATTGTCTAAATATTACTTATAACTCTAATTAATTTACATAATTTAAAATTTATATTATTTTTTATAATGAATGAGTTATATATATATTTTTTATTTGTCACAAAAATAAATAAAAATTTTAAATTTTTTTAAGAAAGTTATTTTTACAAATTCGGATTTTCTTAAAGAAATTGTTATTTGCAAATGTGACTTACAATTAAAAAAATCAATTATTTTAGTGTATAATTTTAAAAAGAGGATACTTTATAGCAAAATTTCAAAATTGAATTATTAAAAAAATAAAAGTAAAATACTCAGCATAACCAAAGACAAGAATCAAACAGAAGACAAAACACATGCTTAGGGGTACAATTGGAACCAAACATTTGTATCGCTTTATGTATCATTTATATCGCTCCAGGTATCATATATATTTAATAGCAAATACAACATGGAAATTTGGAGCACACACTTTATAGTAGCATTACTAGAAAGTTTAATTCTCGTAGTCATAGGAAGTGTACCTAGAAACAAGCTATAATGTAGAATAGGAATACCAAGAAACAGAACAAATTTGTGAGGCCAAGACATCAATTATAAATAAACCCTTTAATTAATAGATAGTTTGACCGACTACAAACAAGAATTTGTTTACTACAAATTAAGATTGGAGCTCAAACGAAGTTCGACAGCAAAGAAAAAATATAATTGGAACTAAGCCATGAAGATTGATCTTTGTACGACTCATGAGTAGTTTAGTTTTTTTTATAAATAAATAGTTTACACAAAATATATAATACTTGACATATCAATTTTTCTTTTTTATTTTAGCTTTAGTATGTTAGTTTAAATTGAGTGATAATTGATATATCAAAAACATGGACATCATAATTATCATTTATATTACAAATTCAAAACCAATAGCAATACTGTGAACAACAACTATGATACAGATTATAAAGTGTGCAAATTGACCCAAAAATCACATTATCAATAAATAAAATAGTGAAGGAAATTAGTTGATTTTCATTGATTGTTGTTTATGCGTTTTAAAAAAATTATTTAAAAATCACAATTTATGTCACCAAAAATATTACTGGGTTGAGTTGCGGACTAAGTCGTTCTCTTAAAGACGTTTCGCAGTACTACACTAACACACACTAACACGCACTAACACACTAACACACACTAATACACCTTGTCACTCTATTGACTTTGTGTACACACGTGTGTGTATATATATCATATATATATTCATTGATTCTTATAGAAGTTGTTGTTTTTGGGTTTTAAAAAATATTTAAAAATCACAATTTATGCCACCAAATATATTATTGGGTTGAGTCGCGGACTAGGTCGCTCTCTTTAAGACGTTTCGCAGTACTACACTGACACACACAGTTAAACTGACACACACTAACACGCACTGAGACACCTTGTCACTCTATTGACTTTATGTACACATGTGTGTGTATATATATTGTATGTATATGATAATTATTCTTATTTAATGCACAAATATAAAACACATTAAGTTCATTTGAGAGATACAATTGAAGTTAACGATGTTGAAGATCAAGACCCCGCGAGTACGTTGTTGTTTCATTTAACTTGATTAATTTATATATATATATATATATATATATATATATGTGTGTGTGTGTGTGTGTGTGTGTGTGTGTGTGTGTGTGTGTGTGTTGAGACAAACTCTATATTTAAAGTTTTGATGAAAACAAACAAAGGTTAATTAAGAAAGTTAATTATGATTCTAAAATGTTATGTTAATTTAACATGTGCTTTTGAGTGAATTTAATTAAGAACATAATCAAGAAAAACAGAAAAGACAACAACAAGATCATTCTGCATCAAAACAGAAAATGATCTCGAGTCTCAAAAAAGTTCATCACAGCATGTTGATCAATTTTTTTTCTACATCTTTAACAAAGAATCTGCCCAGGAAATTTATTCATATACAATCAGTACATGGCAAGGAACAAGTAGGATTCATCCAAGCTCAAAAAGTCTAGTTGATCTTAAAAATAAAAGGACTCAAAGACAGATAAAAGTCATGACAGTTTGAAAACTCCAAAAATCAAAAGTCAAGAAAGTTCAATCAATCTTGACATATGACAATACAATTGCAAAGAAAATCCAGAATGATTAAAACGGGAACTCTAGAGTGATTATTGAAGCTCAAGAAAGTTCATACTAACAAACCGAGAACGTTAATCATTCTTCGTTTTCTGCACAATTACAGCAACATTGCATTTTCTCTGAAACAACTTGTAATTCCTCTCCAATCTTGTCTAGCCCCACTCAAGACTCAAGACAGAGAATGTACCATCCAAGATCAATGAAGAAACGTCAAAGATTCTTTCTAAAAAATGACATAACTGCTTTAAATGCTAAGCCAGAAAAGTCAAAAAGCTATTTCATAGCAGGATTAAATTTATTCTGAAATATTGCTTCAGTCAAAAAGCAGAGGCTCTCCAACAGATCTTCTGTACCTTCATCCCGTGCGTCTACAGCCTATAAATAGAAGGCCAATATCCAGAATGAAGGTAAGAAATTCAAGTGTTGAGAAATCCATAAATCAATCACATACATACTTGAAATTCTGCAAAACAGAGGCAATCTTGCTTTCTGTTTTTCGCGAAATAGCTGTTGATTCATTTTCATATATTAGCTTGCAAAATTATTATTAGATCCTTTGTAAAGAATCAATTCTCAAACAAGAGTTGAGAAATCTCAGATGCTGTCAAAAATAATCCAATTGTAAAAACTCAAACTATAAGAGTTTCTTTATAGTTTGTTTAAGATTATATTCTAACAAGGTTAGATAGGTGTTGTTATTACTTTCTGGGTGGAAAGTAATAGAGATTGAAACAGATCAAGGTTGATCTAGAATATGTGTTGTAAGATCAAGAAAGTTCTTTACACTTAGTGGAAAAACTCACAGTGTGAGGACTGGACGTAACCCACGTTGGGCGAATCAGGATAAATCTTTGTGTGGTATTCTCTCTCCTATCTCTTTATTTAACATACTGAATTGATTAACTAAGTTAAAACATAAATTGGTTTTCTGTTTTAAACTAATATAGGAACGTTCTCTATTTTATAACAAAAACCAAGAATGTTCTCCGTTTTCTGTTTTCATAACCAAGATCATTCTTGAGTTATTTTCTTAAGTTTTAAAAGGAATTTTTAAAAGGTGCATTTACAAATCAAACCCCCCTTTCTTGTAAATCCACATTGTTACTTCAATATGGTAATTATTTTTATTTAATGCACAAATATAATTCTTTTTTTAATCTAGATAACTTCATTTGATTTGAGAGATATAATTAAATTTAACGAAGTAGAACATCAAAGCTCTGGCAATTAAGTTGCCTTTCATTTAACAACTCGATTAATTTATACAATTTACAATAAACTTTAATGTATAAACTTTTATTTAGGTTGTTGTTTTGCATGTGTTGTGAGGTAATTGAGGTATTACATTACATAAAAAAAAACATATTCATCTATCTACTTAAGACGTGTATAATCATTTGATCAACAATGAACAACAAATTAAACAATGAAGGTAGTACTATTTCTGAAACTTTGCTTTGGATCATAAACAATGGTTGTCCACTGGCTAAAGATTGCCCTTATGCACAAAGCTTTGTCTTCTTTGGAGTAGTGACTATCATTAGATCATTGACTTTCATCAGAGCAAACTTTATAAACAGAGTCAGACAATCTGCTACTTGATGTGATTATCAGAGAGAATGCAATCACATGCTTGTCAAGTTTATCAAATGCAGATGTACATACACTTGATGTAGTTATCAAAGGCAGACGATCAAATGCAATTTGTAGTCATTGAAGGCAAACGAATCAAAACATAGTTGCATTCATTAGAGACAATTGAGACATAACCTATATGCATTCATTATAAATAAATGATCAAATGCACATTGTAGTCATCGAAGGCAGACGGATCAGAGCATAACTGCATTCATCAGAGGCAACTGAAGTATAACATATTTGCATTCGTTAGAGGCAAAGTAGCAGATGCAATTTGTAGTCATCAGAGGCAAACGAATCAGAGCATAGTTACATTCATCTGAGACAATTGAGACATAATATATCTACATTCATCAGAGATAACTAAAATAGAGTGTCACTTGCATCGCCAAAGGTGTGTCGCAGAATGCGCACACCACTTAGAAATAAAGAATGGAGCGAAGTATTGGTGTTCATTTGTCTTAGTCCAATCACAAGAGGATATAACATAAGATCCTACAAAGTTCACTTGATTTGGGAATTGGACACTTAATCAAAAGGTTAGTGTTTTAAATTGTTCCCACAAACTGATTGTGTTATCATCATTACAAGAAGAATCATAGTTCTTCAAACCAACTTAGTTCTAATACAATCAAGTAAGGCAGTTTATAGTTTGTCATACCATGAACTTGGGGCTCGCTTTAAGCCATTTATGGGTTTAGTTAACTTGCAAACATGGTGGGTTCTTTTAAGATCTTCAAATCTTTTTGGCTCATATACACAGTTTCCTTAAGCTTTTCATTCAAGAAGGTATTGTTTACATCAATTTATCTAATTTTCCAATTACATCATAACCATTGATTAAACAATCTTTATTGTGCTTGCCTTAACAACTAGAGTGAATGTTTCATCATAGTCAAGTGTAGTGGCGGATTTTGAATTTAAATATTGGGGTTGAAATATTAAAATTCTAATAGATAAATAAAAAATGTAATATTGCATTATATATAAGTATTTTAAGTTATAAATTTGTTAGACATAAGTCCATTTTGATATCATTGACAAACATACATCATTTGATAAATCTAACATTTTAAACTGAGTAAAATTTCAGGAACAACAACTCAACCCTACATACTTGAGACAATGGCTTGGAACTCAAGGAATCAACCAAAGTTGAAAGAATTACTGAGAAAATCGATTAGGCAATCGATTCTGTAAAGGGTTGTATGAAAGTGTGTACTCTGGGATTAAACAATCGATTAGGCAATCGATTGGCACATCCATTGATAATTCGATTTTGGAAATCACAAAACATAGCCTTTAGTGAACAAGTCGATTGGCATATCGATTGTTCAAATCACAGAACCAAGCTGAAAATTAGAATAATCGATTAGCACATCGATTGTTCAAATCTAGAACTAAACTGGTAGTAAAATAATCGATTAGCACATCGATTGTGAAAACCATAGAACCAAGGCTTTTAGTAAGCTAATCGATTGGCAAATCGATTTCGAAAATAAGATTTCAAAAGGAACATGTTCTGTGATAAACACAATCGATTTGATAATCCATTGAAACAAATTTCTTTTGTAACAAGTTTGGTATCAATCGATTAGGCAATCGATTGACTGAACCAACTGGTAAATCATTTTTCAGAAACATAGTAACTAATTGATTGGTACATCAATTTTCTTGAAATAAGCTAAATCCCTGTAATAAGCCAAATCGATTGGCAAATCGATTTGATGAAAAACCACTAATCCCTGTGACCAGTAAAATCGATTGGCACATCTATTTGCTTGAAATAAGCTAACTCTCTGTAATAATCCAAATCGATTGGAACAAAATTTTAAGTTACATAAAAAACTTAGCCTATGGCCAAATCGATTATATGAATTAATGAATCGATTATGTGAATTAATGAATCGACTGAGTAATCGATTGTTTTGATCTCGTTGTTGGAACAAAACACCTTTAATCGATTACGCAATCGATTCCAATATGAACTGTATTTCATTTTCTGAAAAGTGGATTAAAATAATCGATTAGTTTATATAGTTTCAACATTCAAGAAAAACAAGATTCGCGATAATCGATTGGGAAATCGATTGAGCCTGTTTTAATACATTAATGAATCGATTGGTAAATCGATTTATATGTTGTTTTTCAGAAACTATATAAACGTTTTTCAATCACTTTCTCTCAGAACTTTTGATCATAACTTTTGAATAACAGTTTTCAGAACTTTTAACGAACTTTGATATTACTTTTTCAGACCTAAACCAAATACTCTTCATGATCTTAGAGAGCTGAAAAAGACAACTTGAGAGAAGAAAAAATATCTCACAAACACTCAATTGGAAAAGTACTTCTTGTGTGAGATACATTGTAGTGATTGAGACAAACTCTGTATTCATTTTTATCTTTTCTATAACAACGTTTTTGTAAAGAAAGAACTGAGAAAAATCCAGTATATAAACTGGTAGCTATCCTCGTTGATAAGGGAGATTATCAAGAAGAAGCTTCATCGAAATCTTGGGAGAGTCTGCCGATTGACTCGAGGGATTTAGTGGGTGCACAATAGAAGAGAGAGAGTTTTAAGATAGATAAGCAGGGAATACTGGACAATCTGTAAAACACTCTAGAAGATTCTATTGAAAAGGTCGAAATCGTTCAATTTCGGGACTGGACGTAGGCCGTTAGATAGACGACTGAACTAGTATAAAAATCGTGGTGCACCATTTCCTATCCCTTTCTCTTTGTTTTAATTTTGCTTGTATGATTAATCTTGATTGCATGTGATAGCAAAATTCTGGATTGATTGATATGTTAAATGTTTGTATGTGAATCTTTATATTGCTAAGACCTTGAATTCATAACTGTTGAAATTGGAATAATATTGATCACGTTGGTTTCGATATTAATTTCAATACTTGGAAACTGTATATGTTAACCTGATTAATTAGATTGTAAAATCTGTAATTAGACTGTCATATAAGTTTTTAATAATTAGAGGGCATAATAACCAACAAGTGGCATCAAGAGCTTGGCTTTTTAGATAAATTCTTTAAAGAAAATGTCCTCAGTTGAATTCCTAGGAGAGGGTGCTTCATTGGCTAGGCCCCCAGCTTTCATTGGGGCCGCTACTGGAAACATAGGATGTTAATATTTCTAGAAGCTAGTGGTATTGATATTCTAGATGCTATAGAGAATGGACCCTACATACCTACAATAGTTGGGCCCTAAATCGATTTCCTCTCAAATTTTCCAGAATTTCTCTAATCTCTTTGCTATTTCTCACTACTCTCTTCTTCCAAACCATCTCTGATATATCGTTGCTTTCAAAAATCTCATCACTCTAACCATGGCTCGTGTAAAACAAACCAACCCAAGAACACCATCACCATCCACTTCTTCTTCATCAAGTGGAAGAACTCCCTCACCACCACCAACAACTTCTAAAAGGGTTTCAGTGCCAACTCACAAAATATTAGCCAAAGACAAGGACAAGGTCATTGCCACTGATCAAGGCAAGTCAAAGAAAAGAAAGGAGCCTCCCACTGAAAAACTGTTGGGTGATGCTATGAAGTCAAATAAAAAAATATGTAAATTACTAATATACATTTATATATATATATATTGCTATTATATCAATAAATCGAATTCACAAATATAGAACAAAATATTATTTAAATTCCTATTTCTCCCAAAATTGGATATATATATATATATATATATATATATATATATATATATATATCCAATTTTGGGAGAAATAGGAATTTAAATAATATTTTGTTCTATATATATAAAGTCAACTACATTAACAAATGTTTTTAATTTTTTAAATAAATTAACAATTAATTCTTAACATTAACTATTTCAAAATAAAAAAATATATTAAAAATTGTATTATAGTTGAATTTAAAAAAATTTAATATATAATTATAAAGTGAGAGGTAATGATATAACATAATATAAAATAGAGTGATGCAAT
>JBBPBT010000685.1:5063348-5086393 GCA_037974875.1 Cicer bijugum
GGATTTTTCTTATCAATAGTTAATTTTATATAAAATCAAAACGATAAAAGCTTTGAGGAGAGTGAATGTGTGTGACAGTTTAAACCCTAAGATAATGTATATAATAATTTAGATTAGAGTTTTCTTTTTTAAATTATCAGCAATAAAAAAATTAGTTTTTAAAAAAATAAAAATTGTTATAATTAATTTAAGATATTACGTTCCTCTAAATAAATATATATATAAATTCGACTTTATTTCTCAATTAAAACAGTGCAATCTCAATTAACTAGACTTTAACTATAAGTTTTTAATTTAATTTTAAAAATTATTAGTACTTAGAAGGTTTTTATAAAAAAAAGTCGTTTATAATTTAATAAGTAAAAGCCCAATACAAATTACAACTCTTAATTCCTTCTATCACATATATTAAAGCGGCGTTTCTTTCAAATTTAAACTTCAAAACTCTTTAACGTGTAATAACTGCGATTTTACAAACGAATGAGGTGAGTTTTGAAATGTTGTTAGTATAATACAAGTAAGAAAAACACATAAACAATCATAAAATAGCCGTATCATTACACAAACATTTCTCAAGAAAAATATCATTAAAAAGTCAAAATCACTCAAGGAAAATTAATAAATTTCACCATAACATCAAATCGTCTAAAAAAAATTATTATCGCACATAATATATATTAATCAGAACAAAACAATAAAAAAAAATGCAATTATGTGAATGAGCCAACATTCTGGTGAACAGACAATTTAATATCATTCTAATTCTGAAATATTTGGTTATGATTCGTGATAATATGCCAACATTCTGGTGAACAGACAATTTAAATTGGTCTGTTTTCATAGATCTCCTAAACTCAACCTGAGACACATATATGCGACAGTCGAGATAAATGTGTGTTGCATGGTAGCTCCCGACATTTGGAGTACTACCTCCAGGTCACCTAGTAATTATCCACCCGAATACCTCCAAGGTCTAACAATCTTGCCATAACGCTCAAAGCAGACCGCTACGATCAGACTTATTCAGTTGTACTTCCTTAGAATCACAAGGCTTGTCAGACCCTACCTATGTGGTGACAAAATAATCATCACTTCACAAATTCTCAATATTTATTTTCTTCCCTCGTTGACCTATGATATTCCATTAAGACCGTCATCTCAAACATAAATTGAAATCACCATTATTTCATCAATTATGAAGTTACTTCAATATTCTCATCACAAATTCATATTATTATCATTAATCATATCTCATCACATAAACTCATTATAATTTTATAGCATCACTATCATCAATCATACACCTCACATAGAATTATCACAATGCATCCATCTTTTATCATCACATCACATAAACTCATCTAATCAAACACATACATAAACTTCATTTGACACAAAATATCACAATAATATCAAATATCATAAATTTAAAGAAATTAAATCAATCAACACCTTACAAATATTTATATTCTATATTTTAATCTCACAATTTTAATATTTTTACATTAATTAATTTATCGCTCAAATGGTTATTGTCATATATATCGAGCCCAAATGAATCTTTGGAAAATACATTTCGTTCATCTCACAATATATAATATTCATGAACTCAAACACTATCTCACCCCTTATCTTATTTCGACGCTTTCACACATGAATATATTTCTACGAACAAACAACCTTCGTCCTCTGACTCTTTGTCCTTCAATCGATCTAACTCCATAGTTTATTGGTAAACGTCAAAAATAAATTATGAGAACGCACTCTAAAAACTAAATTTTGAAATAATGTGAAGGGAATTTACCATAAATTAGAAATCTAATTAGTGGATAATATAGTCACTATTGACACGGTTATCTTGACGTTGATTTCACTCAAATCGAATTTACAGTGAAGAAGAACGGTGCAAAATAAAAAAAATTTATAAAAAAGAGAAGTCAAATATTTCAGAAATAAATTGGAGTAGTAAAAAATATGAAAAAGTTGTGTTTAGTTAACTTATTAAATAAGTAAAATGACATTAAAATTTGAATGAAAAGGGAGGAATTTTTTTGAAATGATGGATATCAATTTTTTTTCTCCCAGTATGCAGCCGTCGGCTCATGGCTCTTGTTCATTACTTCTTTCTCATACTCTCTCAATGTGCTGCTGCAAGCTAGTCTCTCTTTCTTATATATATATATATATTTTATACTTTTCAATTAATATTTATTATTATTATTTGCTTTTATAAATATAATTTCATTACAAAAATATTACTAATATTTTAAAAATTGAATAATAATTTTTAAAAAATATATTAATAATAATTAAAACTCTCGTACTCATAATTATTACCACAATTATTAAGTTATTATTTTTTAGGATATTTATATTAAAATACTATCTTCTTTACATAGAAATAGAAAAGAAATAATTATAATATCAGTAATTTAATTTCCATTTTATATAACTAAGTAAAAAAAATACATTTTATATTTTGTTCTATCCTAAAAGTTCTTATAGTTTTTCTAATCTTCTCTTATTGTTAAAATTTTCTTTCCTCGTTTTCTTAGTTTATCAAGAAATTTATAGTGACCATGAGATTAAATTCATGTGGATTCACGTCAAGTTCAGACCCTCACTTCGAAATATCAAAATAAGTTATAAAGTCAATGTCATAATCATGTTGAAGCTTGCATTGTATATTTCTCTTCATATTTAAAAAGACCTGTTTATTTTATTAGCATATTTAATATAGTTCACCATTTGGTTTCTCATATGTTATACAGCATAAATGATACATGCACACTCAATCATTAATAACCTTTCATAACATGTGGTCTGTCAGTTTTGGCGTAACCTTTATCACCCCTTGTGTTGTGTGACAATTCCTCAATACTTCTTCAATTGATGATTCTTGCCCGTATCCCACGATAATAACACGTCTTTCTTCTTCGTCAACATTATCAAAAATCTGTTGCATATCAGAGTATATGTAATCCTACAGTGAAGTTAAATTAACCAACTTTCAAATTGATATGCCAGTAAATTAATTTAAAAATTTGATTTACCCCTTCAATTCAAAAACTTGATTTACCCCTTCAATTTATCATCTCTGTTATCCAAAGCATTTGTGTCGGCACATACGCATTCCTAGCACTTTGTATTTCTTTGAACGATGTTTAAAAAAATATTCCTAGCCCCTGTGACTTGGCAAGTGGTCGTTAAATATATCGGAATAAAAAAACAAAATCAAAATAAAGTGCATAAAAATAATAGTTTGAAAAATAAGAAAAACAAAATCAAGATAACGTGGATAACAATAAAGGTTAAAAGTTAAAAGAAAAGAAAAATACCTTACACGAATCGCTTCCATAAATACTCCACAGACAATTTTCTTTCTAAATACAATTCTCTCTAATCCATTCCTGTAAGAGAGACATCCATTTTCTATGTGTAATATATATAGATATCTTTCCACTCAAATTTTCTAAACCACAACATAAATTATATATATATATATAGAGGATGTTAATATATATACATCTACCTCTATATATATTAACATCCTCTATAAATTATTTATATATCGGTTTAGTCTACTCATAAAATGAGAGAAGAAGTTGTGATCATTTATTTATTTTATATATTGAATTAGTGTTAATGTCAAAATTCTCAAATAAAAATCTTATTTTAATACTTTTAATCTTAATTATTGAAAAAAAAATATTTTTAAATAAAAGAAAAATCAAACAAATTACAATAATACTCCTCCATTGAATTGTAAAATAGATAGTGGAATTGTTTTAAAAAAAATATATGTAAATGACTAATATACATTTCTACTTTTGCTGTTTTGCATTTGTTGTGGGGTAATTGAGATATTACATCACATAAAAAAGGAGATCATATTCACTTCTCTATTCAAGACGTGTATCAACAATGGACTCATGAGTAGTTTAGTTTATGATTATGTATAAACTCATGAGTAGTTTAGTTTATGACCTATCTATTCAAGACGAGTATGACTTAGTTTAGTTTTTTATAGATAATGTATTTTACATAGTCACTCTATTAACTTTATGTACATACATCTATATATATATACACATGTGTGTACATAAAGTCAATAGAGTAACAATGTAAAATACATTAACTTCATTTGAGAGATATAATTAAAGTTAACGATGTTGAAAAATCAAGTCTCAGGCAGTAAGTTGTCTTTCATTTAATAACTCGATTAATTTTTATAAGTTACAACAAATTTTAATGTATAAACTTTTATTTAGGTTTCTTTTTGCATTTGTTGTAGGGTAATTGAGATATTACATTACATAAAAAAGGAGAGTATATTCACTTCTCTATTCAAGACGTGTATAATCATATGATCAACAATGAACTCATAAGTAGTTTAGTTTATGACTATATATAAACTCATGAGTAATTTAGTTTATGACCTATTTATTCAAGTGGCTCATGAGTAGTTTAGTTTTTTTTATAGATAATGTATTTTACATTGTCACTGTATTGACTTTATGTACACATATGTATATATATCACGTGTGTACATAAAGTCAATAGAGTGACAATATAAAATACATTAACTTCATATAAGTGATATAATTAAAGTTAAAGATGTTGAAAATCAAGTCTTAGGCAGTAAGTTGCCTTTCATCTAACAACTCGATTAATTTATACAACTTACAACAAATTTTAATTGTATCAACGTTTATTTAGGTTGCAGTTCTGCATTTGTTGTGAGGTAATTGAGGTATTATATTATATAAAAAAGGAGAACATATTCACTTCTCTATTCAAGACGTGTATAATCATATGATCAACAATGAACTCATGAGTAGTTTAGTTTATGATTATGTATAAACTCATGAGTAGTTTAGTTTATGACCTGTCTATTCAAGACATGTATGACTCAGGAGTAGTTTAATTTGTTTATAGATAATGTATTTTACATTGTCACTCTATTGACTTTATGTACACACGTATATATATATATATATATATATATATATATACGATATACATATGCACGTGTGTCGTGTGTGTACATAAAGTCAATAGAGTGACATACATCAATTTAATATGAGAGGTATAATTAAAATTAATGATGTTGAAGATCAAATCTCAAGCAGTAAGTTGCCTTTCATTTTCCAATTTGATTAATTTAAACAACTTACAACAAATTTTAATGTATAAATTTTTATTTAGATTGCTGTTTTGCATTTGCTGTGGAGTAATTGAGGTATTACATTACATAAAAAAAAGATAGCATATTCACTTATCTAGACGTGTATAATCATCTGATCAACAATGATAGTTTAGTTTATGACTATGTATAAACTCATGAGTAGTTTAGTTTATGACTTATCTATTCAAGACGTGTATGACTCATGAGTAGTTTAGTTTTTTTATATATAAATAGTTTACACAAAATATATAATACTTGACATATCAATTTTCCTTCATTATTCTAGCTTTAATCTATTCATTTATATTGAGTGATAATTTATATATCAAAAACATGGGATTATAATTATTATTTATATTGCAAATTCAAAACCAACAACAGTACTGTGAACAACAGCTATGATACATATTACAAAGTGTGCAAATTGACCCAAAAATTACAATATCAAGAAAGAAAATAGTGAAGGGAATTAGTTGATTTTCATTTATTCTCAAAGAAGTTTTTGTATTTCGGTTTTAAAAAATTATTTAAAAATCACAATTTATGCTACCAAATATATTATGTTGCTCTCTACAGTACTACACTGACACACACTAACACTCACTGACACATTAACACGCGCACATCTTGTCACTCTATTGACTTTGTGTAGACACGTACGTAAGTATATATGTATGTATGTATGTGTGTGTATGTATGTATGTATGTATGTATGTGTGTGTGTATGTATGTATGTATGTATTATAATTATTCATGTTTAATGCACAAATATAAAACACATTAACTTGGTTTGAGAGATATAATTAAAGTTAATAATGTTGAAGATCAAGGCTCCACCAATACGTCGTGGTTTCATTTAACTGGATTAATTTATATATATATATATATATATATATATATATATAAATATATATATATATATATGTATATACATTATTTAATGCCTAAATATAATTCTTTTTCTAATTAAGGTAATTTCATTTGATTTGAGAGATATAATTAAATTTAATGATGTCGAAGATCAGTACTAAATTGTCTTTCGTTTAACAACTCGATTAATTTATACCACTTACAACAAATTTTAATGTATAAACTTTTATTTAGGTTGATGTGTTGCATTTACTGATTCTGGGATAAATGAGATATTACATTACATAAAAATAAGGAGTGCATATTCACTTATCTATTCAAGAAGTGTATAATCATAGTTTAGTTTATGACTCATGTATATACTCATGAGTAGTTTAGTTTATGACTTATCTATTTAAGACGTGTATGACTCATTAGTAGTTTAGTTTTTTTATAGATAAATAGTTTACACAAAATATATAATACTTCACATATCAATTTTCCTTTATTATTCTAGCTTTAATTTGTTCGTTTATATTGAGTGATAATTGATATACAAAAAACATGGGATATAAAAATCATGGAATCATAATTATTATTTATATTGCAAATTCAAAACCAACAGCAGTACTGTGAACAACAACTATGATACATATTATAAAGTGTGCAAATTGATCCAAAAATCACAATATCAAGTAAGAAAATAGTGAAGAAAATTAGTTGATTTTCATTGATTCTCAAAGAAGTTGTAGTTGGATTTTAGAAAACTATTTAAAAATCACAATTTATGCCACCAAAGATATTACTTGCTTGCGTTGGGGACTAGATCGCTCTCTTGAATACTTTTCACAGTACTACACTGACGCACACTAACACACCTTGTCACTCTATTGACTTTATATATATATAACAACTCGATTAATTTATGCAACTTATAACAAATTTTACTGTATAAACTTTTATTTAGGTTGTCGTTTTGCGTTTCTGGGATAATTGAGGTATTACATTACATACAAAAAAGATAGCATATTTAAGACGTGTATAATCGTCTGATTAGCAATGAACAACAAAACAATGATGATAGCACTATTTTTGAAACTTTGATATGAAAATGGTTGTTCACTAGCTAAAGATTGGAAAATATTGCACGACTGGTTACCCACGCCAGGTACATTAATTTTTTTTTTTTATTGTTAAAACAAATTTTTATACAAAATATATAATACTTGACCTATCAATTTTCCTTCATTATTCTAGCTTTAATATGTTCGTTTATATTGAGTGATAATTGATATATCAAAAACATGGGATCATAATTACATAAAAATAAGGAGAGCATATTCACTTATCTATTCAAGAAGTGTATAATCATAGTTTAGTTTATTACTCATGTATATACTCATAAGTAGTTTAGTTTATGACTTATCTATTCAAGACGTCTATGACTCATTAGTAATTTAGTTTTTTTATAGATAAATAGTTTACACAAAATATATAATACTTGACATATCAATTTTCCTTAATTATTCTAGCTTTAATTTGTTCGTTTATGTTGAGTGATAATTGATATATAAAAAACATGGGATCATAATTATTATTTATATTGCAAATTCAAAACCAACAGCAGTACAATGAACAACAGCTATGATAAATATTACAAAGTGTGGAAATTGATCCAAAAATCACAATATCAAAAAAGAAAATAGTGAATGGAATTAGTTAATTTTCATTGATTCTCAAAGTAGTTGTTGTAGTTCAGTTTTAAAAAATTATTTAAAAATCACAATTTATGCTAACAAATATATTACGTCACTCTCTGCAGTACTACACTGACACACACTAACACTCACTGACACATTAACACGCACACATCTTGTCACTCTATTGACTTTGTGTAGACACGTATGTATGTATGTATGTATGTATGTATGTATGTATGTATGTATGTATGTATGTATGTATGTATGTATGTATGTATGATAATTATTCTTGTTTAATGCACAAATATAAAACACATTAATTTCGTTTGAGAGATATAATTAAAGATAACAATGTTGAAGATCAAAGCTCCACCAATACGTCATGGTTTCATTTAACTAGATTAATTTATATATATATATATATATATATATATATATTATTTAATGCCTAAATATAATTCTATTTCGAATTCAGGTAACTTTTATTTAGGTTGTTGTTTTGCGTTTGTGGGGTAATTGAGGTATTACATTACATACAAAAAAGATAGCATATTCACCTATGTATTCAAGACGTGTATAATCGTCTGATTAGCAATGAACAACAAAACAATGATGATAGTACTATTTTTGAAACTTTGATATGAAAATGGTTGTTCACTAGCTAAAATACGACTAGTTACCCACGCCAGGTACATTAATTTTTTTTATTGTTAAAACAAATTTTTATGATGATATTTTAATTTGTTTTCTAAATAGATATATTCAGTTTGTATGAATTTTGGAGATAAACGAAATGTTTTCTAAGAAAATAGAAGATGAGATAGTGATAGGACCTTTGGTGGCCCAAATTTTGTGGATTGATGAGATGGAGTATTTGAAAGAGGTAAGTTTAAATTTTGTTATATAAGTATTTCTATTAATGTTGGTGATTTAATTTTATTTGACTTATATTTATTCTGGTCCGAAAAAATCATCTGCATTTGACAAACACAAATACATTTTGCAATGATAGTTGGTTATCATCAAGAAGTCAAGAAAAAAAAAATAACAAAATACTGGATCGTTTGAAATTCATATGAAATTTATTGAGGGTCAAGGGGATATGGCAAAATTGATAGAGCTCTGTCATGGAATTTTGTTGATACCGATTGTATGGGATGTTAGAGGCCTAGTATATCCTGGTAAAAATGCTTAGGATAATATATTGGTTTTATGCATTAATTCAAACTTCCATCTAATTAAGTTCAAGTTATTCCTTGTAATTTCGTCAAAATGATTAAATATATTAGTTTATGTATTAATCCATACTTCCATCCAAGGTCACATTTTATTACTACGTGTAATTTCATGAAAATGATTAAATATATTATTTTATTTATTAATCCATAGTTCCATCAAAGTTCACGTTTTATGAGTATGATTAGATCAATTTTATTGATTTTCTAAATTACTTAATTATATAATATAGTAAAATAAAATATTATGGACACTACGGGTTCTTGATCATCATCATTGTCATCATCATTGACAACAACTTCAGCAAGAATGTCATCCTCATTCTCACTAAAATCGCCGACTTCTTCATTGTGGTCACCAGCTACAACACTAATAGGACCATCGTACAGTGTGTTAAGGTTAATATCATGGGTGGATGTTGATGGGTGTTGTGACGATGAGGCTATGAACTGATGGTGGATTTGTGTTTCAATAAAAGGGTATGAACATGGAATGGAGTTGGGATATGAAGAAGGTAAACTTACTTGTGTGTCTCTCTAGGATCATCTACTTGCAATGAACATGTCAAACATCATATGCACGTCATCATCTCCTAAGAGATTTAACGATTCATATCGAACATGTCCTGGCGCAAGAGTTATAGGGTATCGGTAAATAACATCGACCATCCTATGTGAGTTGTCTGGTTGAATCTTTGTTTGGATACATTTGATAAGTCCATCAAGTTTGATATTTTTTTTTCACTTTTATCAATGATGTATTTGCGCATGCAAAGATAACACATATGTTTGTCCTCTCAACATGTCCATTGTAATATACTAGGACAAAAAAGTCTGATGGAGCCATTATAGGTAAAAGATGTGTATGAGTAAGTGTTTAAAATGATATTTGTTTCTGTACTCAATAAGTGAACAACATTACATATTTATACTATGACGGATAACATCCCAATGATGTCAGCGTAATCCTCCAATCCTCCACTGATTGGTTGGTTCAAATTTTGGATAGGATAATTCTTACGTGTACGATGACGTCAGTGTAATCCTCAAATCCTCCACTGATTGGCTGGTTCGAATATTTGTATAGGATAATGCTTACGTGTAAGATGACATCAACGTAATCTGTTACGATGATGTCAGCGTAATCCTCAAATCATCTACTGATTGGCTGGTTCGGATTTTTAGATAAGATAATAAATACGTGTAAGATGACGTCAGCGTAATCCTCCAATCCTCCACTGATTGGTTGGTTCGGATTTTTGGATAGGATCATGCTTACGTGTAAGATGACGTCAACGTAATCCTCAAATCCTCCACTGATTGGCTGGTTCGGATTTTTGGATAGGATAATTTTTGTAATAATTATAAAATATAAAATTAATATTGTATTTATTTATTGAATTAAAATTTTAATTACTTATCTAAATAATTAATAAAACTTAAATTAATTATTTAATTAAAATAACAATTATTGATTAATAAAATATATATTTATTATTAAGAAATATGTTAACGAAAAATAATGTGTTGCATTATTTGGCAGTGGGCGAACGTGACTTTATTAATTGATCAAATTTCCTATATATGTGCCTATTAAATAGTACTACTAATCAAAATAATTATATAAATGATAAAATAAATTTAATAATTAAAATAAAAATTTCATGTTGAGAAATTGGTATTCAAGAAACCGATTTCCCATCGTTCTCTAAAAAAAACTAGTTGAGAAAGTGTAGGAAAAAAAAAACCGATGTCTTAGAAAAAAAAATACAAAATTTAAAATTAGTGGTACTTTGCTATATAATTTGAAAAAGTGGTATTATGGTATTTAATTTTTGTTTTAATAGTATAATAATAAAAAAGCCTAATTGGAACATGTGGGGACCGGTAAAAGAATAATGTGGGGACCACTATTAGAACTTAGACAGGTACGTATTTTTTTTTTCTGTGGATTTACATGTGACTACATGTCTGCGGCAAATTCAACCTTTTTCTAAGGATTTATCTACGGTGTAGTTCCATAGGAAACATCTAGCAAATGAAAGTTTTAATTTTATATAAATAAAGTAGAATGAATTTTTAAACAAATTACACAGTTATGGATGACAATATAAACCGCACCCGTATATCTGCTCGAACTCGTCTTGATTCATAAGAAAAATTTCATTTTTGTGTATAGGATTTCTCCCGAAATTCTATAGTACTATCAAATGTGTTTTGGTACTATGAATATCTTGACTGTTTTATTCATGCAAGATGAACGCAATGTGTATTTTGTGATTTTTTACTTATATTAAATTAAATGTTAGGTTTAATTACACTTTTGGTCTCCTATTTTAGCTGAATCGCAAAAGTAGTCCCCTCTATTTTATTTCTCTTTAGTTTTGGTCCCCAAACAGAATTTTGGTCCAAAATTTGATGAAATTTCATTTTTTTGCAACAATTGTACCTGAAATCTATAATCATAAATAGTGTAGTACGACTTTAAAAAAATGAAGTTTCATCAAATTTTGTACCAAAATTCTATTTTGGAGCTAAAAGTGAGGAGAAACAAAATAAGGGGACTACCTTTGCGATTCAGCTAAAATAGAGGGACTAAAACTGCAATTAAGCATAAATGTTATGTTTTTTACTCTATTTTAAAATAATTTCAATAGATGAAACATACAAATTTTATAGTAATAAAATTAAAATATAATCAAACTCGTTAATAGGTGATATTTATTTAATTATTAATAATTTAATTTAATAATTACAAAAGATATTAATTTTTAAATGTATGAATTCTAAAAAAAAGGAATGATAGAAAAAAAGTAAAGTTGTTTAGATTTATTAGCTTCCTCTAAAATTATTCAATTTTTTTAAATACAAAATATGTAAACAAAAAAATCTAATATAATATGTTTAAGTTAATCACATGACCAAGTCATAGCCACCAAACCTAATCACATAACCATTTTCTCAACTTCGCCGACGCCAAACCTAATGACATAACCATTTGCCTCAGGTCCATATGAATTTTATTTATCTTCATTTTAATAAAAAGCTTTTCTAACAAAAAAATAAATTAAAACAATTATTTTAGCCTCTAAATTCATAACTACGGCAAAATATACATTGATGAAGCATTATATCATTAAAACAAACAAGTCTTTTTAAATATAAAAAGAAAGATACATTGTAAGCCACGACATAGAATGTTATCGTTTGGAATAATGACATTGGTTTGATTATTTATTTTGATTTTTTAAAGTGAGAGTCTAAACTTGACATGAATCCAAATAAATATGATCTTGTGTTTACTATAAAATGACGAAAGATAATTTCACAATTGAGAGAAGAAAAATAAAACTAAGAAAATAAGAATTTACAGGTATTAATTTATTTCATTCATCATTATTTACGTATGAATTATGTAGTTTAGATAGATAGATAAATTTTGTAGTTTAGATAGATAGATAGTTTAGATATATAGATAGTTTAGATATATAGATAGATATATGGATGGATACATGGATAGAGTTATAAAGAGAAACCAAGCATCAAACCATAAACCCATTGCATCGTGAGAAAAGAATGGAATGTGGGATAATAAGTTAATGAAATGGTTCTCAATCATTTCGCCGATTAGCTTGTATATCATGTACTATTAGGATTGAAAGTTAAAGAAAAGTAAGGAAGTAGAAACACTTTAAAATAGTAGCTTGTATATCCTAATCTCTTTCATGTTTTCCACCAAATAACCATATTTTTTTCTTCTATTCTCACTATCATGTTTTCCACCAAATATGGAGATGGTTCTTTGAAGGACCTTTAATAAATTGATTGACAATTCATCGTAGTTATGCTTCAAATATATTCTTGTGGCAGCGCACCTACCTTAAACCTTTTCTCCGGACTCCCTGGACCCAAGCGGAGAAAATTTATTCAGGTAACACCGTAACAATCCGTCAGAAACATTTCTCGCAAGCCAACCAAACAAGCCAAACGGGTATTGTGCGGAAGAATCTAACCGAAGGAAACATAAGGCCGCACGATGATGTTGTTGTGGAGAAAATAAATAGCTTTAAGAAAGGGGTCTCATGTAATGGAGAGTGTCTGATAAATTTCTAAAATATATTTAAATTTTTTTAATAGCTATATTAATATAACAAAATTAAATAATTGAATGTATCACTTGGTCAAGTGGTTGCAATCATTGGATTTAATTCAAACCAATGCATCTATTAAGTTATCAAAAGTTGCAATCTTTCACAATAATTGTTTTCTTTTACTAAGTGGTATGAGTTGAAGAGTTGTTTTCTTTCATCAATGGGTATGAGTATCTCTATAAATAGAGATATTTTAGAGGCAGAAAGAACACAAGAAAATTATGAGTCAAAATTATGTCAAAAATATTTTTGAGTCATTTCTTCTTTTCTCTAGTGCACCAGAGTAAACGAAAAAACTTTATTCTGTAAACTATCATTGATCGATAGGCTTGATGGGAATGTGCAATTCACTTCATGGATTTCAAA
Organism: Cicer bijugum; assembly: GCA_037974875.1. Taxonomy (NCBI): domain Eukaryota; kingdom Viridiplantae; phylum Streptophyta; class Magnoliopsida; order Fabales; family Fabaceae; genus Cicer; species Cicer bijugum. Next base: position 5,076,838 of record JBBPBT010000685.1, read on the forward strand.
GTATCCTGAAGGGGATTCGGTGGTTAACCCGTTTGCATCCAATATATATAAATTAGTGGAGGCGAATTGAACCTAAAGTTTAGTGTTGAATTTATTTGTGCAACCTTCATCATCATCAATTCCATCCTCTTCTTATTCAAGATTTGCAGCATACCCCCAATAAAAAATCCAACAATCTTTAAGTTCGAATTTCGATTAACAAATTTATTTATGACTGCAACTTTTAAAGGAGATGGATTTTCTTGATCATGTTGAAAGGTACACATTTAATCTATATGAATATATATGATATGTTTGAAGTTCTAAATTCATATGTGATTCTCCAAAGTAATTATATTGTTTATGTTAAATTGAACATGCGGTTAGATTTGATATGCATGATTTAGAATATATTCAAGTATATGAATTTAATATGGTTTATGCATGAACTTTGCTTGTTTGAATTTTAAAGATTAATTAAAGTCTTAGAATTAATCATATGAAATTTCATGGTTGAACATCAGAAGTTATTTAATATTAATACATTTTATATTACATTCATATTTGAAATGCATATATAATAAATTTTCCTTATCGGATGCATATATAATGGAGATATGATGTGGAAAATTAATAATATGCAATTAGAGATAATATGTTTTGATAAATTTTTTTGTTTATTTATGGTTGATTTTTTAGACTAAGAGTAAGGATTTATGATTGACCGATGGAATAAAATTTATTTATAATTTTGGTCTCTTAAATCTTGATAAATATAAATATGTATGGTTTAAAATAAATGTTTAATACATTAATTTATTTAAATTAGTGTAAATAATTGTCATAAATAGCAAGTGTATGTCTCATTGATAGTGATGCTTCATGTGAGAAGTTATTAAATCAAAAATTGATTAAATTATATTATATGTGTATGACGGTATAAAATTATATGTCAATTTCTTATTTATTTTGATATTAAAAATGATTTGGATATATATTTTAAAATTATTATAAGTTGACAAATGTTTATGGAAGAAACTGATAGAAAATCTTAATGATTTTATTCATTGTTTACTTTCTATTGTGATACTTATTTGGATTTACCATAGAATATATTTAAATATTAAACTTGAATTAACAAATAGAATTCATGATCTATGTATTAGTTATAATATAACTATGAAGAAATGGTTTATTTAATAGAAATAAAATGAATTCTTATTTGTTAAGTAGTAGATCACTTACATTTTTGGACCCACCTTATGATATTTAATTATGAGAAATTTTTATGATCTTGCTTTGTTAGCTGGTGGCAATTTATATTTAATGCATTCAGTGTATTATAACTTGGACTTGGATATATTGAAAAGATAATTAGAATTTTAAATTATGATGTTTATTAAATATAGTAAAAGGAAAAATGACATAAAAGTTTGTGTATGTGATCATTTATATGCTTATTAATTATATCTGATACAATGTGAAGAGATTAAATGGAAAAAGGGTCATGGTTTGGTCATAGTTGGTCAACACTATCAAGAATATAAAAAGTAATCAGATGCTTGATGTAAGTTGTGACTTGTACTAGACCTGATATAACATATGTTGATGGAAGATTAAGTGAGTATACAAGCAATCCAAGTAAAGAACATTGACATGTTATTAATAAAATATTAAAATATTTGAAAAAAACAATTAACTATAGTTTAATCTATAGTGGATATCCTTTATACTTAGAAAGATATACATATGTCAGTTGAATAAATCATGTTAAGGATCAAGCTTCCACAAGTTGATAGACCTTCAACCTTGGTGGATGTGCTGTTTCTTGGGGTTCAAAGAAACAAACTTGCGTTATCGACACCACCATGACTGCAAAACTTATTTTTTTAGTTGGAGGTAGTAAAGAGGCTGAATGCCTAAGAAATTTTTGTATGAGATACCAATTTGGCCAAAGTCAATGACACCAGTATCCATACATTGTGATAGTCAATACACACTATCAAAAGCATATAACCAAGAATATAATAGAAAATAAATACATCTTGGTTTGATGCATAGCTATGTAAATGATTTAATAGAGTGATATCTATAGTGTTTGTAAGAATTGAAAAGTATCTTGCAGATCCTTTGACGAAAGGTCTGACAAAGGACATGGTGTTGAAAATATCATTAGTGATGTGATTCAAGCTCATATCTAGATAATCATCAATGGTGGAAATGTCAACTCACACTTGAGTAGCATCAAGTCTTGAATTCAATGATGAAAGTACACTAATAGAGTGATTGAAGTACTTGACAATAGATACATCCCAAAGGATAAAAGTACTTGGACCATAAAATAAAAGTGGTAGGATGAGGTATCCTCTTAATGGACATATAACATGTATTTGCTGAAATGTATAATTATGGGTGCATTTCTGATATAGTCCACCTATATGAGAATGAAGTGGGCCGCTTTATAGAATTCAAGAGCTTGACTCTTAAATTCTCACGAAAAGGATATGAGACATAGGGTCTTATCAAATGTGTCAATTTTATAATTCGATCAATGGTACCGAGATTTCATGTGTAAGTTATGTGCACTTGTTCTAATGAATGGTTGGTTCAAAGTTTGTCTACCAATCTATTTGGGGATGAGTGAAAACATAATTTGCTAATTAATGGTTCAAGTCGTAAGATACCTTTATCTGAAACTATGAGATTTCTGGAATAACGGACTTAGATATATTTTGAAAATGGTGGGGGATTGTTAGGGAAATTTTCAAAATATATTTGGATTTTTCTATTAGCTATATTAATGTAGCAAAATTAAATAATTGAATGTATCACTTGGTCAAGTGGTTGCAATGATTGAGTTTAATTCAAACCAATGCATCTATTAAATTATCAAAAGTTGCAATTTTTCACAAAAGTTATTTTCTTTCAGTAATTGGTATGAGTTGAAGAGTTGTTTTCTTTCACCAATTGGTATGAGTATCTCTATAAATAGAGATATTTTTAGAGGCAGAAAGAACACAAGAAAAACAACACAAAATTCATGTTACATGAGTCAAAATTATGTCAAAAATATTTCTGAGTCATTTCTTCTTTTCTCTAGTACACCAGAGTAAACGAAGAAACTTTATTCTATAAACTATCATCGATCGATAGGCTTGATGTGAATGTGCAATTCATTTCAAAGATTTCAAAGTATCCTGAAGGGGATTCGTCGGTTAACCCGTTTGCATCCAATATATATAGATTAGTGGAGGCGAATCGAACCTAAAGTTTAGTGTGATACGCACTCTTTTGAATTTATTTGTGCAACCTTCACCATCATCAATTTCATCATCTTCTTATTCAAGATTTGCAGAATGCCCTCAAATATATATAGATGAAGTAGTATGCCATTAAAACAAAATGTTATCGTTTGAAATAATGACATTGACTTTATTATTTATTTTGATTTTTTTTAAGTGAGAGTCTATAAGAAAAACTAAGAGAAATTTAAGATAAAGTAAAAAATAAAAAATTATTTTGTAAATTAATACATAGTACTTAATTGATTGTCACAAAAATTCATTTTTTTACTTAATTATATAAAATGTAAATTAAATTAGTACAAAAAAATCAGACAATAGTTACTTATGAAAATTAAATTTAACAATGATTTAGAAATTCAAATCACTTATATTCTCCTTAATAATATTTTTAATTAAATAAATACATTTAAGCTATCCGAACTTAGTTTATATAAACTATCTAGTGATTTTCATTCAAACAATAAGACTTACACAAATATGCAAAATCATTTTGGAAAACTATCATGTTACATAATAATTACATAGATCAAATGATAATTGGAGAGAAGTCTAATGTAAGACAATATGATAAAAATAAATTCACATAAATTTATTAAAATGATAATTATACATCATCATAATCACATAAACTTATCAAAATGAATTCAATTTTTATTATCACATCTCATAAATATGTCTAATCAAACATATACATAAAATTCATTCGACATCCAACATCACAACAATATCAAATATCTCACATTTAATAAAAATAAATCAAACATCACAATAATATCAAATACCACACATTTAACGAAGTTAAATCAATCAACACCTTATAAATATTTCTATTCCATATTTTAATCTCACAATCCCCATATTTTTACGTTGATCAATTTATCACTCAAAGGGCTGATGCTGTTCGTAGCGAGCCTCGAATGAATTTTTGGAAAATATAGTTTTCTCGTTCATATCAAACTATATTATACTCATGAATTCAAACGCTCTCTCACCCTTACCTTACTTTGACGCTTTCACACACGAATGCGATTCCACAAGCAAACAACCTTTGTTCATTGACTATTTGTCCTTCAATCGATCTAACTCGACAGTTTATGAGTAAACGTTAAAAATAAATTATGAGAAGATACTCTAAAAACTAAATTCGAAATTCTGTCAAGGAAAATTACCATAAATCAGAAACTCAATCAGTGGATAATATAGTCATTTTTCACACGGTCGTTTTGGCATTTGTTTCACTCAAATCGGACTTACGAGGAAGGAGAACGGTGCAAAATAATAAATTCTATAAACGAAGAAGTTGAGTATTTTAGAAAGAAATTGGGGTTGTTAAAAATCTGGAAAATTATGTTTAAATGACGAGTTAAATGAATGAAATAACATACTCAAATTTGGATGAAAACGGAGAAACTTTTGCGGCTGCATGTACAACTCCCTTCTCTTTTCTTTGTTTTATTTTATTAACAATCAAGGTTCATAAAGTCAAACTCATTGGTCTCTTTATTTATGTTTTACTATTATTATTTATGTTTAATCTCTTTTTTAATATTCCTCCAAATACCATTTAGTTTTCCAAACATTACTAATATTTTATAAACTAGACTAAATAAAATAATCAATATAAAAAAAATATATTACTAATGACTGAAACTTTCATATTCAAAATAATCCTTACAATTATACTTATTTATCAAAATATTCATATTATAATAATATCATCATATTAAAAAATAGTCAAAATTATAAAATAAATAAATATAACAATAATATTTTATGTTAATTACTAAATCATAATATATATATATATATATATATATATAATTATAATTCCAAAATAAGTATATAAAAACAAAGAAAATCAAACACAATGTTACTACGATCTCAAGATAATTATTTATAGTATAAATAATTAAAATAAGATATATTTAGAAATAATTAAAATATAAATATGTAATAACTTAACATTAGTCAAACATATAAGAAAATATCATATTAATTATCAACTCACATATACATTTAAAATTATATAAAATCTTGTTATTTAAAATATTACACTAAAATACTATTATTTTTAGAAAAATATATAAAATAATAAAATAAAATATTTATTATTTATATTGCTCATTAAATATAATATATATATCAAACCACCACATCATAGAAAGTATCTCTATAACGAAAATTACTCACAAAATTTAACAACATATATTCTAAAATAATTTTAACATCAAATTAATTATTTAAAATCTTATTTAATTAATAAAATAATTTATTATCAAATATAAGGTGTTACAGGTGCGAGAACGGTGGTCACAACGATGACGAGAACGGTGGTCACAGCGACGACAAGAACGGTGGATGTGGTGCGAGAACGGTGGTCACGGCTCGAGATTGAACGAAGGCGAGAAGGCAAAAAATTGGGCTCGGGATTGATTGAAAGCGAGAAAGGGGTTGAGAATGAGAAGACAACAAATTGGGACTTGAGATTGAGAGATTAGAGATTTAGTTGGCAAACCGGTTTTGGATGAAAGAGGAGAAGGGGTTTAACGTGTTTTGGGTTTGGATCCATTGAAAAAATTTAGATGTTGGCTCAATTGAAATTTTATTTTGCCTCCATTGGAAAAATTAACATTTTGACTCAATTGAAATTGGCTACATTGAAAATATTAAGATTTTGCCTCCATTAAATTTTACATTATCAAAAATTTGTACAAAATTTTTTTCACAAACAATTAAGATTTTGGCTCCTTTAAAAAAAATTTATTTTTCAATTTTGATGTCTATAACTAAAAATTTAAGTGTGTCACTATAAGAGTTATTTATAAATTTATGTCATCGAAAGTATAAAACACATTTACCAACAATAAATAGTTTATTTATGTTATCTATAACTAAAGTTTTTAATGTTGTCACTATAAAATGTAGTAGGTATATTTCTATTTTCTTGTAGTTGATTGTTGCTTTTTATTGAATTTTTGTTTTCAAAAGTAAATTCATATCGTTTAATTCATCTTAATACTCCTTTTTGCTCATACCAGAAACAAAAAAACACAGATAATTTGGCTAATGTTCAACAAAAACATTATAAATGGGACTCTACTAGATTGATGGTCTTGTTCTGATATGCTGTAGGTGATACATGCTCCATCCACCGTGCCATACCCCGACATATTGCAGCAATTATTTCACCCCAGAAAGAGTAATTTGCACACGTTAGAATGCTTCCGTTCATAATCTATATCATAGCATCATCGCTCATTAATTCACCCATTACCCATGCACAAAAATTGTGCCAAACATATAACTCAAGGTCAGTCTTAAGATTTTTAGGGCATGGACTAATTAAAAATACAAGTCTCACTCATTATAATTGTTACATTTGAGAATCTTTTTTTCAAACACATTGATAATATATTTAAATTTTAATATTTTAAATTTTATTTTAAAAGTATATATATAATTATTTAATCATTTTTCTAAACAACAAATATTTATTAGATGATGTGGTTCAAATTAAATAAAAAATGAAACTATATGATTCAACTCATAGAAGTTAAATACTAATATATAAAATACTGGGAATGCTCATCGCCAAATGAGTTGCAGACATAAGTGTGATTAGATTATGTTAAATTATAAAAGAAGTACATATTCCATTACACCTAGAACGGAAGTCTGTCCACAAGTTCACTCCCATGTTTCTAACACGACCAAAACCAGTTTTAGAGCAGTGCATATAATGGATAGTATTTCCTGGCATATTGCTGGTTTCTGCTATTTGTTATCAACTTCAATTTTCCATCATTATGAGTTTCTTGAAGAGAAATTTGACTGAAGCTTATTCAAAATACCATCATCAAATACAAGTTTAAAAGAATTATAAACTATCTAACATTGTTAAGTCTATATGAGTAATGATTCTCCTAGAATATGTAAGCATGCATAGTATTGATGCAACAAAATTAGCATGGTGTGTGTGTTATTTAGGCTTTAATGGAACACGACTCGACCTCGTGTCGTCCTTCTACAAACATCATCGTCAAAACTTTGGCCTGGAAAGTTGTAGAAGGGCTGTCGGAAGGATGAGGATGGGCAGCATCTTTTGCTTGAAATGTAATATAATAAGTAACAGGGGGATAATGTGAAGCGGTTGCCTTGACAAGTTCATCAAATACATAATTTGTATCCTAAAAAAGAGAGAGAAAGATTAATGGAGTTGATGAATTTATAAACATATGACAAAATATTGGTGGTTGAGTAGTTTAGAACCTGATTGTGTGCATTGTAGTAGTCTAATGAAAGTTTGGAGAGGCCAATAAGTAGTGAGCGATTACTTTCGTCTATGTCATAGGGGATGATAAAATTACTGGAACGTCGGTCAATTTCTAAATGTACTAAATTTGGACGCGGGATAGCATCGTAGGGCTGCGCAAAATGAGATTAAGATATTACTAATTAATTAAGCATATAAACACAAACTTCAATATATATATATATATATATATATATATATATATATATAAGAGAGAGAGAGAGAGAGAGAGAGAGAAACATACAGATAGTTTATGAGAGATCTCCCAATACTCATCCATGACTTTTTTAGATTCCTCCTCTTTCTTAATATAAGCGGCATTCTTATACACAAATCGCGAACAAACGAAATCAAAAGGAAAGGGATCGTTATCATACACGCTAGAGAAATCACTAATCTCCAGATCGTTAAGTGGCTTCGTAACCCAAACAGAAGGCGGAATCGAAACCAGTTCTGAATCCGAATCCGAATCCGAATTCGAATCTGATTCATGTTCCGAATCTGATTCCGGCCGCTTACCTCTGTCATCGCAACTTTCCGGCAATTGGTTATCAATCATCGACATTCGGCAAGATGGAATGAATCACAATTCACATAAACCTAAAGGCTGGTCTTTTTCTTCGTAATTTTTAAACATAAAAAGGTGAGTTTATTTTATAGTATGGGCTGGTCTTGCTGTGATTTTGACCCGCCGAGTAACAAAGTCAACTTCTTCCCTCTCATATTTTCTTAAAAATAAAAAATATTTTATTAAAAGTTCTAATTTTGTTTAGATTGACCACCTACCTAAATTTTCAATTTTTATCCAATAATTTAGTTACTTACTATTACTATTTATACAAAACTATGTTACATAGATTTTTAATATTTTTACTATTTATACAAAATTACATTATATATCATCTGTTTTATTTACATGTAATATTTAGGTCATTTATATTATTTATTTTAGTTTATAAACTTTATATTTTTTTTAAATATTAGTAAATCAGCATTTTATAAAGAATAACTTTTTTGTAACTATATTAAAATATTAAAAACTAAAACAAAAAAAATTATAAAAGGAAATATATTTCACCGTGTTTGTTAGTTACATGGAAATATAAAACGAAAAGATAGTGTTGGTGTTTCTCAATCTTGAATAATTAAAAGTAATTTAGAGTTATCAATGAATTATCTCTTAGCAAAAATATCTTGTCAAATATGTGAAGCACATGGTTATAATTGAGGATGAAACTAGTTTTCATTAAATTAGACGTAAGAGTTTTAAAACATTTTTGTGTATATGTTACATATTCTTTTCTACACGTCTTTCTAAATTGTGTGAAGCAAAAATGATATTCATAGCTAGTGTTATCAAACTATTGCAAGCCATATCATAATATCATCGCTCATTACAGCATCCCATTAATTCATCCATCACCGATGCACAAAAATTGTTCTAAACATATGACTCAAAGTTAGTCTTAAGATTTTTGGTGCTCAGGAGAATTAAAAAAAGTGAAGTCTTACGCTTACTAGAATTCTTACCTTTGCGAATCTTTCTTGCTAACACATTGATAATATATTTACTATAATCAATATTTATTTGTAATTTAGTTTTAATACTTTTAGTTTTATTTAAAAAGTATATATATATATATATAATATTTTTCTAAACAATATTTATAATAGTATTTCTAAATTCTTTTACATATTATGATGCATATATGAAACCAAAAATCAAACACGAGTACTACTGGCTCCTTGTTGAAAATTTAATTTTGAAATTAATCTACAATTTAGAAATTTATTTTTAAGTTAGAAATTTAAGTGTTACAAATTTTAATTAAATAAATAATAATTTAATTTTCACTATTAGATAAATCATTTGTATATGTTTTATATTATTCTAATATAATTTTTTCTACATACATATAATAAAGTTTGTTTCTTACAATTATTTTAAAGTGGTTAGTTA
>JBBPBT010000685.1:5101888-5116236 GCA_037974875.1 Cicer bijugum
ATTAAATTTGTTAATGAATATATTGATAACATGAGTTACTAGAGTGATACAACGTATACATATTATTTTCTTCTTCAACTAAAATATGAAAAATTTTACATGAGTTCTTGATGTTCTCATAATTGAAATGTATTATTTCATTTTTTTATTTAAAAATATAGAAAAAATAGATTTAAAAATACTATTAATTTAATTTCGCTTTAAGCCTAACGTTGGACCGACTATATATATATATATTATTTGAAACAAAAATAAATAAAAGAATTTAAAAAATTTCTTAAGAAATTTTGTTTTAGCAAATGCGACTTACTACTAAGAAAAAAAAATCAATTATTTTAGTATATAATTTTAAAAGACGATATTTTATAGCAATATTTCAAAATTGGATTATTAAAAATAATAAAAAATAAACTCAGAGACATAATCAAACAAAAGACAAAACATGCGTAGGGGTACAATTTGAACCAAACCATTGTATCCCTCTATGTATCATTTATATCGCTCCAGGTATCATATATATTTAATAGCAAACACAACATGGAAATTTGAAGCACGCCCTTTATAGTAGCATTACTAGAAAGTTTAATTCTCGTAGTCATAGGAAGTGTACCTAGAAACAAGCTATAATGTAGAATAGGAATACCAAGAAACAGAACAGATTTGTGAGCCCAATACATCAATTATAAATTAATTAATAGATAGTTTGACTGACTGCAAACAAGAATTTGTTTACTACAAATTAAAATTTGAGCACCAAACGAAGTTCCACAGCAAGGAAGAAATATAACTGGAACCGAGCCATAAGATTGGTCATTGTATTACTCACGCGTAGTTTAGTTTTTTTATAGATAAATAATTTATACAAAATATACGAGATTTGACATATCAATTTTCCTTCATTATTTTAACCTAAATCCTTTAATTTGTTAGTTTAAATTGCGTGATAATTGATATATAAAAAAATGGGTATCATTATTATCATTTATATTGCAAATTCAAAACCAACAACAATACTGTGAACAAAAGCTATGATATAGATTATAAAGTGTGCAAATTGACCCAAAAATCACAATATCAAGAAAGAAAATAGTGAATGGAATTGGTTGATTTTCATTGATTCTCAAAGGAGTATATATACACGTACAAGTAGAAGCATTTGACACCATTAGTGCTTTGTTTTCAAATATAACTGCCATAATGATAGATATTTACTTATGGACATATTCTTGGTATATAGATCTTTAGGGTTTCTAGCATTTGTTCTGATTGCAAAAATAAACCAGTATATTATGAATTTCCGTATCAAATCTAGAGATTGATTTGCCACTGAAACCATGTCATAAACGAATCCCAGTAAATACTCAGCATATCTTGTATGGAGACAGAGGAAGCAAATAATACGATAATCAGAGCATGTCTTATAGACATTTTTGACAAAATAGATTCAAGGTGATTATTAGAGGATACAAAACTTTGTTTTTTTTTTGGAGCGGTGACTATAATTAGATCATTGACTTTCATCAGAGCGTTGACTTTCATAAGAGCAAACATTATAAATCAAAGTCAGATGATCTGCTACTTGATATGATTATCAAATGACACACAATCACTTGCTTGTCAAGTTTATCAAAGACAGACGAACATACGTTTGATGTAGTTATTAGAGACAGACGATCAGATACAGATTGTAGTCATCGAAGGCAGACAAATCAAAGCATAGTTGCATTCATCAGAGGCAATTGAAACATAACGTATCTGCATTCATCAGAAGCAAATGATCAGATGCATATTGTAGTCATAAGAGACAAACTAATTAGAGCATAATTGCATTCATCAGAGACAGATGATCAGATGCATATTGTAGTCATCGAAGGCAAACGAATTAGAGCATAGTTGCATTCATCTGGAGACAATTGAGATATAACATATCTACATTCATCAGAGGTAACCGAAATAGAGTGTCGCTTGCATCACCAGAGGTGTGTCGCAGAGCACGTGAACCACTTATAAATAGAGAATAGAGTGAAGTCTTGGTGTTCATTTGTTTTAGTCCAATCACAAGATGATATAGCATAAGATCCTACAATGTTCATTTGATATGAGGACTGCTCACTTAATCAAAAAATTAGTATTTTAAATTGTTCCCACAAACTTATAAGATCCTACAATGTTCATTTGATATGACCTTGGGGCTCGCTTTAAGCCATATAGGGCTTTGGTTAACTTGCAATCATGGTGGGGTCTTGTAGGTTCTTCAAATCTTAATTTATGGCTACCTCATATACACAGTTTCCTTAAGCTCTTCATTCAAGAAAGTATTGTTTACATGGATTTATCTAATTTTCCAATTACAGTGCATAGCAATTGATTAAACAATGAATGTTTCATCAGAGTCAAGTAGTCAAGTGCACCAGCAAATTTTGAACTGAAATATTAAGTTGGCCGAAATTTTAAAAGTTTAATAGATAAATAAAAAATAAAATATTGTATTGTATATAAGAATTTTAAGTTGTAAATTTACATTTTACATAATTAAAAATTAGTTAGAATTTAAGTTGAAAATTTTATTTTATTTTTTAATTACAGTAATTATTTTTGTAATTTTTTTATAAATTATTCCCTCCATTTTTTTAATAGACATCTGAATTATAATTTGACCTACAAAAATTTGTATATTTGGTTCAAGTTCGTCTTAAAGATTTTGGAGACCTTGTACTAATCTTAAAAATTGAATTTAATAAAAAATTTGTACATTCAATCAAAATTATATATAAAAAATTATTTTAAATTATATGTTAGATCATAATTCTACATTTGATTCAAAGAACACCATTATGTACTGATTGCCACAAATATACAGAAAGATAAAATGAAATGTCTAATGAAATTAGAAAATCAATTTTAGAAAATTGAATATAAAAACTACGAATAGATCAATTTTTATTGACAAAATTACCTCGAAGCTCTTGGTGAAGTCCTGTTGAAGTGTGGTACTTGTTAGAAATCCTTTGGCCACCGATCTTACCTTCTTCTTTTCTATTATACTGTTGTCCTTGGTAAGGTTCCAAAGTTCAAGTATTGTTTGACATTAATGCTTTGAACTCTAAAGACATGGTTGACTTCCATTTTGGCCTTTCAGAACCTATATAGGGTGCTTGGGCTGGTGAGTTCCATCCTTGCTCCTAGTCACCATTTGGTGTTGAGTACTAGTTTTTGTTGTGACTTCTGATTCATAAATGATGTCTTCGATTGTATCTTCTAGATCAGAACTGTTGTTGTGTATTATGGGGTCATAATCGATGTCATTATTCTCATTGGTACACACTCTATTGGAGTTTTTAATGCTTCATCTGTCATTTGAAGGGTTAGTGCTAAGAGCGCCGTCATCACCTTCAAGTTCTATATAATTCTGTGTCACTTGACCTTCCACCGTCTACTTCAACACCTAGGAATAGGATATAAGAAACTTGCATCATCAGGAATAATTTCAACAGATCGTTTGGTGTTGAGAAATCCATCATGGAAGGGAAAATGTTGCTCATTAAATACCATATAGCGAGAAATAAATATTCTTCCAATTGAGCTCAAACCCTTATATCATTTATGTGAGCTGCTACATTCAAGGAAAACACACTTAGAAGTGTGAAACTGCAGTTTATGTTGATTATAGGGCCTTAGACATGAATAGCAAGCACAACCAAAAGCTTTTAATACCTTTGTAATGTGGATCCTTGTGAAATATGGTAAACTTTTGTCTAAGACAAGACTTGGCAATCTATTAATTAGATATACTGCAGTTGAAAAACTTTCTCACCAATAGTAATAGTGGAAGGGCATTTTGGCTTGGGCTAAGAGTGTCAAGCATGATTTGTTTTCTCTTAGCCCTCCCATTTTGAGCTGGTGTATCTTAGTTGAATTCCAGTTTCTTGTGCCAAGTTATTCAAAGCCTTAAACTCTCCACCTCCATCACACTGTAAGGTTTTTATTTTCTTATAATTAAAAAATTGGTTTTTCACAAGGTTTTTGAATTGAGTAAATACTTGCAACACTTCAGATTTTTACTTTAGAGGATAAATCCATGTAAATCATCTAAAATGGTCAATAAAATGCACATAATATTTGAAACCAGATACATAATTTATGGGAGTGGGTCCCCACACATTAGAATATATTAAGGGTGGAATCGGAATAGCATCGAAGGGCTGTGCAGGATGAGATTAAGATATTAAAAATAAAATGAAATGAAACACAAAATAAGATAGAAAGAGAAAGATATACGTACAGATACGTCACGAGAGAGTTCTGAATACTCAGCCTTGGCTTTCTTTATGTCCTCCTGTCTTTTAAGATAAGCTTTATTCTTATACACAAATTGCGGACATCCAAAACAAAACGGCTAGCCAAATCATTCACCGTCAGTTTTTCAATTGGTATTAACTCCCAATCCGATCTCAGGTCCAATTCCGCTTCCGATTCCGATTCCTGGTTCCAATTTCGTATCCGATTGTGGTTCCGATTCCGGTTCCGGTTCCGATGCCGTATCGTATCCGATCCCGAAGCAATATATGGTTCCAGTACCAGTTCCGATAGCTTATCCGGTACCGATTTCAGGGGGTGGTTGGGTGACGGCGAGCAAGAGTGAATCCATCGACATTGGGCAAGAAGGTTCGAAGGAATCGCAATTCATTCAAATTCACATAAACCTTACTAAAGAGACTAGTACTGTTTAATAGGCAATAAGAAATCTGAGTGTTTTTAGTATAGGCCTGGTATTGTTTTTTAACCGCCCAATAACAAATCCTATTATAGATTTTCTCTTTCTGTATCTATTGTTTATCTATTCATCACATTTTCCTTTTTTTTCTTCACTAATTTATTACATTTTTATCTTATTTAATTATAATATTTAGGCCTTTAATTTTTTTATTTTATATAAGTCTTTTATCTTTTAAAAGACTTACAATTTAATTTTTTTTATTTTTATTAAAAAATATTGAATTACCTTAATAACTTTATTTTTCTAAAACATTTTTTATTAAAAACTAAAAGAACAAACAAAAACTTCATCATCATCTTCATGCTGAATTCAAAAAGTAAAAAGTTTAAAAATAAAAAAGGATTTATTTTATATACATTAATGTAAATTTTTTTATATTATTAATAATCACAGTTATTAAATCATTAAAGATATTTGACTTTAATACAATTACATTTATAATCATGCATAATATTGACGCAACAACATTACCATAAAATTAGTGAGAATTAATGGAATACGACTTAACCACATGTGGTCCATCTTTAGAGTCCTTATCCCAGACTTGGATCTGAAAAATTGTTGGAAGAATTTGATGTTTATTTATTTAATGGTCATTCTTTATTTATTTGATGGTCATTCTTTATTTGATGAATTTGATGTTATTGGAGATAAAAATATGAATTTATTTGAGTTATGCATTTGGTGAAATTTACATTATATTTAAAATAATAATTATTTTTATGAGTTTTGTTTGAAAAATTTGACGAATTTTTTAAATTTTTGTAAAAAAAAACAGAGATAAGATCATTGACATTTGAAAACATAAAAGATTAAATTATCACTTAAAATTAAAATAAAAGATCAAATCGAAAAAAAAATAATTGACTAAAACATTAATTGAAATTAAATTAAGAGACTTGTAAGACCTATTATCATTTGTCTAGAATATGATAATTGGACCCTTACACCTTAATAAAACATAGGTAATTAACAATGAATAATAAATTAGAATCACCGTTATAACTGAAAACTACATTCAAAAATATAGTTTACAACATGTTTAGTAGATTCATAAAATATTAAATTTTGAAACAAACTACGATTGTCTGATTACATCATAAAACAAATAATCAAATTCTAAGTCCAGGAGTTTGGAACTGATCTTCTGATGCTAATATTCATGTCTCATATTCCTCCAGCTGCTAAAAAAAATAATAATAATTGAGATGAGATAAAATATCTCAGTGAGCTCTATAAATAAGAGAAAAACAATCTCAAAGAGTTTCTTTCATAAAAGTGTATAAAACATACAAAAGTAGTTATACATCTCAAGAAGAAAAAAAAACAATCATTATTATTATTATACATGTCTATTTATATATATATATATATATATATATATATATATTATTCTGAACAACATATGCATGACCTCAAATCTTTTTCTTTGAAATAAGGAAAAAGTCGCCCAATATCTTAGTGTGGGTCACAAAGATATTGAGTCCTAATTGGTAAAGGTGGTCTGACCAAACCCCAATCAGCGTCCCTGGAATAACCTAAATGTCCCACCATAAATAATGCATGCATTATCTGATTAATGATATTGTACAAAACTTGAAATGTTTTGTATAACATGCACTTATATGTCATATATAAAATGCATCATTCATCCATAACAATTATAAATAACTTTAGACAATATACTAAACTCATAATAATTTAATCCTGAGTCCTTAATCCAAGACGAAAATCCTAGTCAAAATATAAACAACATTGGAGTCATGAAATAGTATCAACATCAAGTCATGAAAATAGTAACAACATTAAGTCATGGAAAATAACAAACATATAAAAGTAATGAAAAAGTCATTTGAATGCAGTTTTAAGAAAACATATATGCCAAAATTCAATTTCATCAACTCTAATTCTCCTAACCCATAATAACACAAAACAATTTATTCAAAAAATTTAGCGCATAAAATCCTTGTACTAAAAGAAATTAACGTAGCATAAACACAATTTCACAAACACATCAGAGACATCAGCAGTAACGAGCATAATTCGTGCTCCACAAACATAATCACCTTAATCTAATTATGCACGTATAATTAAATTTTTCCTAATATATAATTCATTCACAACATCATAACCACAAATAACAGTATTAGTTTCAAAGAAATCGTTAACGTGTGAGTTTCTTTTTCTTCATTTTTTTTCAAACAACTTCATAAAATTAAATCCCTAATCATAACAAAATAAAAATTAAATTCTTTAGTAAAAAAAAAAGAACTCACCGTTTATGGTAAAGGAGAAGATGATGTTCTGGTTAATTTGGTTGCTGAGTTTTTTTTTTTTGTTTTGAATTATCACTTTAACTCAACTTCTTCATTTTTGGGTTATATGTTGTTGAAACTGATTAGTTAGAGACATGCAAGGTTTAAAAGTGGGTTTAAGGGGTTTTATCAAGCTTTTGGGTTTACTGATTTGAAAAAATGAAAGAAAATGAGAGGTTGAAGATTGGGAGGATGAGGGAGGTGGCTCACAGTGAGAGAAGAAGAAGGAGGAACGAAAATGCTTTATGAAGAAACAAAACAACAACTATATTAAGGTATAAAGTGAAATTATGTCATTGCCCCTTCATTTGTCCAGATATTACAATAATGCTCTTTTTTTTTTCAAACTAATAAACTAATTATTCTATTTCTAAAATTAACAATTTTAATCATTAACTCTTGTACTTAACAAAATAGATGGTTGTTACATCCTTCACCACTAAAAAAAAATTTTGCCCTCAAAATTTAGAGAATTACCTATTGAAAAAGGTATGCATACTCCTTTTGCATGTCTGCCTCTGCTTCCCATATTGCTTCTTCTACAGAAGATCCTTCCCAAACAACCTTCACTAGGGGAATTTCTTTATTTCCCAATGCTTTTACACTTCTATCTATAATTTGGACTAGCATTGGGTCATAAGTAAAGTTTGACTTGAGTTGGACAGACTCGTGACTCAAAATTTGGTGAGGATTAGGAATGTATTTCTTTAACTGGGAGACGTGAAAAACATTGTGTAGATTGGATAAATTGGGTGGCAAGGTTATTCTGTATGCAGAGGGACCAATCCTCTGCAATATTTGAAAGGGTGCAACAAAACGAGGGTTTAGCTTCTTGACCTTTAGTACTCTTCCAATGCCAATGGTGGGGGTAACTCTAAAAAAAAATGATCTCCTTCCTCAAACTCTAAAGGTCTTCTCCTGATATCAGCATAACTCTTTTGCCTGCTTTGGGTTATCTTTAATTTATCTTTAATTACCTTAATCTTTTCAGTGGTCTCTATGATAACTTCAGGACCTAAGATCCCCTTATCCCCTACTTCAGACCAACATAACGGTGTCCTACATTTTCTTCCATACAAAGCCTCATAAGGTGCCATGCCAATGCTGGCATGGTAACTGTTGTTGTAGGAAAACTCTACTAGAGGCAAATGCGTATCCCAGTTTCTTCCTTCCTCTAAAATACAAGCTCTCATCATATCCTCTAGAGTCTGAATGGTTCTTTCAGTTTGACCATCAGTTTGGGGATGGTGAGAAGTACTAAGGTGTAGTCTAGTTCCTAGAGACTTTTGAAATGCCTTCCAAAACATGGAGGTAAATTTAGGGTCTCTATCTGATATGATACTAAGAGGCACCCTATGCAACCTCACTATTTCCTTAATAAATAACTTGGCTAGTTTGAGGGTGTTGTAGTTTGACTTCACTGGTAAGAAATGGGTTGACTTAGTTAATTTGTCCACAATCACCCAAATAGCATCATACCCAGTGTGGGTATGTGGCAAACCTACAACAAAATCCATGGAAATTGAGTCCTATTTCCATTCAGGTATTTCCAGAGGTTGTAACAATCCTGCTGGCCTCTGATGTTCTATTTTCACCTTTTGGCACGTCAGGCATTGACCCACAAAAGTAGCCACATCAACTTTCATACCTGACCACCAATAATTTTTCTTAAGGTCTTGGTACATCTTGGTAGATCCATGATGGATAGTCAAGTTACTTTTGTGAGCTTCCTCTAGTATCAGTCTCTTTAATTCAGAATCCTTAGGTACCAAAATTTTGCCCTGAAACAGGATTGTTCCATCTCGTGCCCTAGTAAATCTTTCTTGGTCCTTTCTAAGTTGCAACTCTTCATCCATCTCTTGAGATTGCCTAATTTGGTCTTTAAGGCTACTAGTTATTTCTAGTTTATTTAAAAGAATTCCCCCTTGAAGGATTGTCATATTTAGGTTCAAGTCTCTAAGGTTTTCTAGCAGTGCAAGTTCTTTTATCATGAGATGAGACATATGTAGGGATTTCCTGCTCAATGCATCGACCACTACATTGGCCTTGCCTGGGTGGTATTTCAGTTCAAATTCATAATCTTTCAATATACAAGAATTCTTGGTACAGATGGTGCGTTTAATTGTGTTGGATCAATATTGTAGCTTTCTCTAACATAACAATCAAACTAGTCTTACTAATGCTTGAAACTAAATAATAAAGCATACACAACAAAACTAAAAATTATTTGTTTCTACGTACTAGAAACAAAAAAATAACAGCTCTAGGTTTGTACTATCTCATTTCACTCTCATTTGTTTTTCACTAACAAAACACAATTTATAAACATTTCCAAATCCATTATTAAGCATTTTCATTTTCTCCCATTTCCATTAACAAAAACTTCTTTCCAGCCATTTCCATCTCTAAAAACTTCATTTCCATCTCTAAAAACTTCATTTCCATCTTCTACCTTTTCCATGTTAAAAAAACTTTCATTTCCATCTTTAAAAAAAAAAAAAAATTCCATTTGCCATTTTCATCTTAAAAAAAGTCCAATTCCATATTTGTCATTTTACAAAAAAAAAAATGTTTTTCTTGTACAATAAAAAAAATGAAAACTTTTTTCATAAACACTCATCTCGGATAAATATAAATAAGTATATTAAACCCTAATGTAAGTATACAACCAAATTAAATCGGCTAAAGTAATTTCATCATGCTCTAACTTATTCATTCCAAGTGAATTTGCCAAAAGCAACCAAATATACATGCTTCAAGGTCTTAACCAAATTTGGGCTTGTTGAATATACAAGAATTCTTGGTACAAATGTTGCGTTTAATTGTGCAGGATCAATATTTTTGCTTTCTCTAACATAACAACCAAACTAGTCTTAGTAATGCTAGAAATTAAAGAATAAAGCATACATCAACATAATTAAAAATTATTTGTTTCTACGTAGTAGAAACAAAAAAATAACAGCTCTAGATTTGCACTATCTCATTTCACTCTCATTTGTTTTTCACCAACAAAACACAATTTATAAACATTTCCAAATTCATTCTTAAGCATTTTCATCTTCTCCCATTTCAATTAACAAAAACTTCTTTCCAGCCATTTCCATCTTTAAAAACTTCATTTCCATCTTCTACTCTTTCCATCTTAAAAAAAACTTCATTTCCATTTTTTTAAAAAATAATTTTCATTTTCCATTCACATTTTCCTCCAATTTCTTCTTTAAAAAAAAGTCCATTTCCATTTTTGTTATTAAAAAAAATATTTTTGTTGTTAAAAAAAATGAAAACTTTTTTCATAAACACTCACCTCCGATAAGTATAAATAAGTATACTAAACTCTAATGTAAGTATACAACCAAATTAAAATGACTCAAGTAATTTCATCATGCTCTAGTTTATTCATTCCAAGTGAATTTGCCAAAAGCAGCCAAGTGTACATGCTTCAAGGTCTTAACCAAATCTGGTCTAGTTGAATATACAAGAATTATTGGTACAGATGGTGTGTTTAATTGTGCAGGATCAATATTGCAGCTTTCTCTTACATAACGACCAAACTAAACTAAAGAATAAAGCATACACAACATAACTAAAAGTTATTTGTTTCTACGGACTAGAAACAAAAAAATAACAGCTCTAGGTTTGTACTATCTCAAGCATTTTCATCTTCTCCCATTTCCATTAACAAAAACTTCTTTCCATCCATTTCCATCTTTAAAAACTTCATTTTCATCTTCTACCCTTTCCATCTTAAGAAAACACATCATTTCCATCTTTAGAAAAAAATAATTTCATTTGCCATTTGCATCTTCCTAAGTTTTCATATAAAAAAAAGAGTCAATTTCCATTTTTTTCATTTAAAAAAAAAACTTTTTTTATAAACACTCACCTCCGATAAATATAAAGAAGTATACTAATCCCTAATGTAAATATACAAACAAATTAAAACGGCTAAAGTAATTTCATCATGCTCTAACTTATTCATTCCAAGTGAATTTGCCAAAAGCAGCCAAATGTACATGCTTCGAAGTCTTTACCAAATCTGGTCTAGTTGAATATACAAGAATTCTTGGTACAAAAAAATAACAGCTCTTGGTTTGTACTATCTCATTTCACTCTCATTTGTTTTTCACCAACAAAACACAATTTATAAACATTTTCAAATCTATTCTTAAACATTTTTATCTTCTACCATTTCCATTAACAAAAACTTTTTTCCAGCCATTTCCATCTATTCTTAAAAATATATTAGAAACATATATAACAACCTAACAAATCTAGTCACATATATTTAATGTCAATGCCAACTTTGATTGTTTTACTTCAATCAGATCAAATTAACTTTGTTTGTCATTTGTCTCTATATATGGACCTAATTTGTTAACTAAACACTT
Source organism: Cicer bijugum (assembly GCA_037974875.1). Lineage (NCBI taxonomy): Eukaryota > Viridiplantae > Streptophyta > Magnoliopsida > Fabales > Fabaceae > Cicer > Cicer bijugum. The sequence goes on from JBBPBT010000685.1 coordinate 5,113,369, forward strand.
AACAAAATTTTATTAGTAAACATTAAAGGAAAAAAACAACATGTGTAATTGTTTTACTCCAATTTTATCTTATCAATAACAAAAAGTTTCGAAAAAATGAATCTTAATATATATTATTTTACAAGGCTCGTCATCATTTTAATTTCGTTAACAAAATTTTAAAATATCAAATTAGAAATCCATTAATTTTGGCTTATTACTACTAACAATTATTTTATTTAGATTTATAATTTAAAATTTTACAATAAAAATTATATTTTTGTGATGTTTGTGTAATACTAAAAATTATACTAGAACATAAAAAGACAAAAAATAAAAAAAAATTGATTTTCTACATACTAGAACCGAAAAAGATTAAAAAAATGGAAAAAATTATTTTGTATAGATAATGCAACGGAGTTTTTCACCAACAAAACACAACTTTTTAAAAAGATACCATAAACACTTCCAAATTCATTCTCAAGCATTTTCAACTTGTCTCATTTCCATTAACAAAAACTTCATTTCCATCTTTAAAAAAACTCGTTTTCGTCTCCCACTTCCATCTTCTTCTATTTTCATTTTTTTAAAAAAAAAACTCCATTTCCATTTTATCATTTTATAAAAAAAATATTTTTCTTGTAAAACATTAAAGATAAAAACTTTTTTCATAAATACTCACCTCCTTATTCACCGCCGTGAATTCTTGTTCATATTACTCTCTATCACTCACATTCATAGTTGTAATGCATTATTCGTTTATATATTTTAACAAACTCTTCGGTAAATAAATAAAATTCTTTTATGAGAACTACTAAATGTTATTAGGATTAGGTTGTGGAAATTGAGAAAATAGTTTTGTTTAACATAAAATGGAATTGAGAAAGTTAATTTTTCTATGTGTGTAACCATGTGTATATATATAACTTTTTTTGTATTTTGTGAAAGTTAAATGATATAGTAATATATATATATATATATATATATATATATATTATGTTTTTAGATATTTACTATTATTCTTATAATTTTGATTTTGTAAATAGCGTGACAAAATTTGAAATAAGTTAAGTAATTCTTTTTTTACGAAACTAAATCAACAATTATTTATTTATTCATACATAAGTTTCATAATATTTAATTATATTTATAATAATATTATCATTTCTTATTTTTACTATTTATATTTATGTCAGACTTTATTTCTTATGTAAAATAAATAAATTCATTTATCATACACTTTCTATTGTTAAACGTGTATATAGAGAGAATTGTTGTGCGGTAAAAGAAGGTTGTGAAGCGTGAGTGGGATTGATCAACGCAGGGTACACTATTTTTTCTAACTTTTTTAACCTTGATTATTATCCACATTATTTTGATTTTCTTTTTTCTAAGTATCTAAAGTGAACTTGTTTAGTCATAAAACTTGGGAAAGATACGGTAGTTTTTGAATTGAAGGGAGTAAGTGTAGTTTTTGAATTAATTTACTAGAATCTCAATCTAAAAGTGTCTTAATTTAATGTCATTGTAAGATGATATATATATATATATATATATATATATATATTATGTTTCTAAACATAAAATAGAATTGAGAAAGTTACTCTTTTTTTTAATTTTTTGTTGTTGATAAATTTAGAATACGAATAAATCATATAACCAACTGATTATATGACATCAAACGATGGTCGCAAAATTAAATTAACCAACGTTTTAGCTGATATACTAATAAATTGATTAAAAAACTAGACTTACTCTTCACAATTCATTCATCTCTTTTATGCCCAGCATTTGTACAACATTTGTGCCGACACAGATGTTAGGCTAATTGTAGTTGCTTATGGGCACTTTATTTCTTTTTTTGAACAACAAATGTATAATAAAAAAGGTTTTAAATACGAAAAAACAAAATCAAATTAATGTGCATAATAATAAAGGTTAAAAATATGAGAAAAAGTGTACCTGATGAGTTGCCATAAATATTGATGGGCATTTTTCCTGTAACGTACATGTCAGAGATAGCGTACATGTTTGTTTTCTCGTGGTGATAAAATAATTCGATATCTACTTTCTCTATTCAATTGTAAGATATATGGTGGAATTTTGTCTAAATAAAAAATAAATATCTTGTTCCAGTTGAAATCGAATATCTTGTTTCACTAGGATAATTATGGTAACTTGTATTATTCATTTAACATTCAATTAGATGTAATATTCAAAATTTATATTTTAGAAATATCTTTTACAATTAATATCTTACCATTAAATAAAATAAAATAATACAATCTCTGATTCAAGCTGCCATCCTAAAATCTAATTTTTGGATTTTTTTTATCAACGTTAATAATATTGTTAATAATTTAAAAGTTAAAATTAATACAACAGTTTGATAAAAGTGAAGGAATATTGTAGTTAATTTTTTGCGAATAAGGGCCATTGTTGTGGTTGAAAGTGTTAATAGTGATGTCAAAAAAAAAAATTGATCTGACCGAAGTAATTAATAAATTATAGTTAACATAGTACACTTTACATAAGTTTTCATCAAAATATGTAGATCCCCAATTTGATGGAATCTATGTATACTTTAATCAATAAAAAAAATTAAATTAGAAAATATGTGTTAAAGAGTGTTATGTTAACATTATTCATAAACAACATGATTTAATACAATTAAAATATGCGAAGTTCGTATAATTTTAAATTCCCTAAAACTTTCAATTACTTTATTCAATCACAATCTTAAGTTAGCAATTACAACTTTAGTTTTTTTTTAATTGTCATTTTTGTTTTATTTTAACATACCAGTGAAGCTCATAAATTTTGTTATTTTTCATAAAATTATTTGATTTTTACCTACAATGTCCTTAACCCTTTATTATCTCATTTCAC
>JBBPBT010000685.1:5159969-5184682 GCA_037974875.1 Cicer bijugum
CCCTGTTAATATAGTAAATCAGTTGATTCTCTACCTCTTTTGTAGTTGTAAGTGAGAATATGAAGCTTTAGTGTACGTTGGTTTTTACGTTTTTTAAAATTGATTGATCAAGTTAAAATTTATTTTGATCAAATCATAACAATGTTTGAGTAGTTTGATCAATTCATAATAATGTTTGAGTAGTTTGCATCAAAATTGTTATTCATTGTATTCTTACTACAATAAGTTATAATATTGTGTATCCATTTAGATAATTAGTTAAATTTATTTTGAAAATAATATTTCCTCCACTCATAAATATAACAGAGTTTAAATCAATTAATAGAGGTTGACGTTAATGTTTAGACTAAATATATATAAAAAAAAATTATATTTAAAATAAATAGAATATATAACTATTTTACTAACCATGTAAATGCAACATAAGCATGACATATATAACAATAGAGTATAGCATAAAATAATTGTCACAAATATATCACAAGGTAAGAAACAATAACACCACAAATATTTTTCAAATGAAAAAAAACTTATACAATATATGAAGAGAAAAACAATAATCGTACTCCAGCGAAAAGCAATTAGATTTGATTTTGTCTTATCGTGGAAGTTTTGGAATTTCCAAAGCAATTTATTAAGATATTACCAATTAATTAAGTGTATATATATATATATATATATAAGAGAGAGAGAGAGAGACGTACAGATAGGTTACGAGAGATCTCCCAATACTCATCCATGGCTTTTTTAGTTTCCTCCTCTCTCTTAATATAAGCGGCATTCTTATACACAAATCGCGAACAACCGAACTGAAAAGGAACGGGGTCGTTATCATACACGCTAGAGAAATCACTAATCTCCAGATCGTTAATTGGCTTCGTTTCCCAAACAGAAGGCGGAATCGAAACCAGTTCTGAATCCGAATCCGAATCTGATTCATGTTCCGATTCAGATTCCGAATCTGATTCCGGCCGCTTACCTCTGTCATCGCAGCTTTCCGGCAATTGGTTATCAATCATCGACATTCGGCAAGATGGAATGAATCACAATTCACATAAACCTAAAGGCTGGTCTTTTTCTTCGTAATTTTTAAACATAAAAAGATGGAGTATTGCCTTTCTTACACCACCACCACCACCACCCCCAATTTAACTCCTATCCTCTAATTTAATATTTTTTTAGTGAAATACCTAAAATATCCTTAAAAAATTCAATAAAAAAGTAATAAAAAAAAAAACAAAACATTCGTACCAAACTATTCAAAAATCCAGAAAAGTAAGTTTTGTTGAAAAAAAAATTTTATCGGAAATTTCAAGGAATGAAATTTTCGGGAAGGTCACCGGAAAACTGAAAAATCCGGTAGTTCAAATACAATATCGGAAATTTGAAATTTCCGGATGGATTACCGGATATTTCTTCAATTTTGAAATTTCCGGTATGTATTTTCAACTACCGGATTTTTCAAATTTCCGGTGAGCTTCCCGGAAATTTCATCCATTTTGAAATTTTCGGTACACTTTTTGGTTTTCTTTTTTTTATTTTGTTAATTTTTTTTTATTGAATTTTGTTAGTGAGGACCAGAGGAGCAAAAACTGATGGCGATCATTCTCGAGTTCGGCCTCCTACACAATCAAATAGGAGAGCTGTTGAGAAAAGGAGAAAAAGGAATGAGCAAAGGCAGGCGCCCCCGGATGAGCAGCCCACACAAAATCCTATGTTCGATGCAGAATAGGATGAGCAGCCGCAGGATGACCAGGCGCATTATGACTAGCATCAATATGAGCAGTCGCAGGATGACCAGCCGCAGTATGAGCAGCCGCAGGAGCAGCAGCAGTATGAGCAGGAGCAACAACAATATGAGCAGTATGAGCAGCAGCAGCCGCAGTATGACCAGTCTGAAGAGCCGATGTTATTTAATTATTTGATCACTTTAATAATTTTACTATACTTCTATTTTTTTACAGACTTAGATTTATGAATATTTTCCTGATATTTGTAAACGGGATTTCGATGAACATATTTCGTCGATGCCACTGATGTTTCGTTGGACTGCGAAACAAACATCAGGGAATGTTGCATATTACAGGGCAAAGTTGGATGCTTTGTGAGATACTGATATCATCTGGGCACCGAATTACGATGAGAACGTTGTGACACGATTTCAGTCTGTGTCATTATTTACAAGATACATGCGTTGGTGTTTCACGATGGTTCCGTATTTACCAGATAGGTGCATTCGACAGTTTGGGTATACTCAGCACATTCCTCCTACACCACCGATGCTTGTTGCACGTGATGTCGACGTTGAATGGAGTATGTACCGGAATTTTGTACGATCACTTCGAGCTAGATTGCATCCAGCTGCATATCCACATCAGTGTGTTGAGGGATACATCCAGTGGTATTATAGGATATCTCATCCTCGGATGATCCCTTATGTTGCTGCATATGTTGGCCCTAGTGATGATGCTGATGCTGGTCCTGGTCCTGGTCCTGATGCTGGTCATAGTCATGATGCTGATCCTAGTCATGAAGCTGGTCCCGATACTAGGTGTACACGGTGTCATGCAGTTGGTGGTCTTATACAGCAGATCTTAGATTTGCATATTGGTGGTCCTGAAGATCAGATGCATGTGTTATTAGAGAGGGCTTTACACATTTCTAGAGGAGGAGATTATCAGTAGTATTATAGTTGTATTATTGACACTTATTTTGTTAGCGACTTATTCAGACTTAATTAATTAGCGACTTATTTATTATTCAGAGATATTATTATCGACTTATTTATTATTCAGAGATATTATTATCGACTTATGTATTATTGAGACTTATTATTCACGACATTAAATTTCAAATAACATTTAAATTAAAGCAACATACAAATTAAATGTCAATCATATCATTTAAAACAACATACAACTCAAAAGTGTCAATCATCTGCCAAAGACATATAATCTAAATTATTTTCTAAATCTAAAGAACTCCAATTTTGTAGACGTCCTGCATAAGCGATAGCCCATGATGTAGACTCATCGCTACGATGATTCTTCCAATGTCATGCAAGTGGAGGTAACGGACATGCAAATTTCAATTTAACTTGAACCCAGTGATTTTCGTTAACAAAACCAATGTTGATAACACGATCACGTGACAAATCTCCATTATGTGCACCCCTCAACGGGAAAAAAGTCAAACAAATTTTTTTTGCTAATGTAACAAGAACGAGATTATATTTTGTTGCTATCACGTAGCCCATATCAGGAATGGTCATCCACTTCTCGTGATCTTGGTTTTCCAACTCAGTTACAAGTAAAGACTTTGTCACTTCTTGCAAACGTTCCTTGAATAATGCAGCATATAAATCTGGTTTGGATTTAATCTCTGTATACAACTGTCGACGTATAATGCTCTAGGATTCTTCACCATGACCAAGTAAAGCAGCAATAGCACGATATCCACAGTTTCCATCTACTTTAACATTAACTATGTCTTCAATATATGGATGAATTAAAGAAGGAAACTCGTGGAAATATTTTTTAACCTGATGGGAGACTTGTTTGGATGATTGATGGGATACTTGTTTGGCTGCTTGATGGAAGAATTGTTTGGATGCTTGCTGGGAGACTTGATTATCAACATGCTCAAAGTATGATGGGTCGCAATATACGTCATATCCCTTCGGCTTATTGCCTTTTTTCTTAACACCACCTTTTGTTTTGATTTTATCCACTGGTGCACAGATTGATGTTGTCTCTGGATATGCTATTTCACGCAACTTGCTCTTTAATGCCCTTCTTCCAGCAACATTAAGTGTTTTCCATATTTTCCAAATTATATTCATCTCCGATGTAATGTCCAACTCTGAATCATTTGTCAACTGTTCATCCTCTTGATCACTATTCAAGGTTAATTTCCTCCAATGTATATGAACAACCTCTAATGGGATTGGAACGCCTTCCAGCTTGTATCGTGCTAACTCACACGCACAAGGTAATCCATGAGTCTTTCTAAGTATATAACAACACACATCTTTATCATTACCGACATAACTGACTCTCTTGTATTCTTCAACAATATCACCTAAGGCTTTCTTCGATACCACCCAAGTCAATTTCTTTAATGTCCTTCAGTTAAATCTATAAATAATGGTTGTGCGTTTTCCATCTCTATTTCAAAAAAAAAAAATAATAACAAACAGATTAAAAAAATATTAAAAAAAAATTACACTACCGGATATTTGAAATTTCCGGATTGACTACCGGAAATTTCAAACATCCAAATTTCCGGTACACAAAACAAACTACCGGATATTTCAAATTCCTGGGAGCTACCGGAAATTTCAAAATTCCGATACTCAAATTATAACAACCGGAAATTTCAACATCCAAATTTTCGGTAACTACCGAAAATTTTGTATACGAAAACAGCTTACCGGAAATTTTAACGAGAGGTTAGATTTTGAGGTAAATTTTTTTTACTGCTCAAGTGACTATATTTATGGGGGTTAAAACTAGATTTTTAAGAAAATGGGGGGTAGAAGTCTAATTGGGGGTACAAAAGGCAAGACTCAAAAAGATGAGTTTATTTTCTACTATGGGCCGGTCTTGCTGTGATTTTGACCCGCCCAGTAACAAAGTCAACTTCTTCCCTCTCATATTTTCTTAAAAATAAATATTTTATCTAAAGTTCCAACTTTGTTTAGTAAATCGTTATGTTTAGAGGCTTTATATTTTAAAATGTTAGTAAATCACCATTTTTTTTAAAAGATAACTTCGTAAATATGAGATCACTTTTTAACTTTAGAACAATATCTCTTTATTGTATTTGTATTATTATAAAGATCAAAGTTTGATTAAATTAAGATCAAAGTTAGAGCAATGCATATGAGAGGAGATCAAGTTTTCAGGATTGCCTTTGTTAGTTACATGGAAATGTAAAAGGAAACGACATATAGAATGTTGTTTTAATGTATTCTCTACAAATAATTATATTATCTAATTTTTTGTCTTTATTTGTTTCTTTCTTTACTCTTATTAGTACTAGTGCATATTCACATACAAATTACATGCGAGAGATAATAATTTTTTGCTACTTTAAATTAAATGATAAAAAATTATTATAAATAATATGCCAATAAAAATTTATTTTTAGCATGTCTCCTTTTAAATAATTGGGTACTATTTGTAAATTATCTACAAATGGAATTTCTTTCAGTTTATTGTAGAAAATCATGTCTCGTTGAAGAGTAGTAAATGTTTAAACTTTTTTTTTACTTAATGATTTAACTTGTCATGTATAAAAATTAGTTATGTAGATTATACTAGTCAAATATAAATTAGGTAGGTGGATGTTTAATGGGGTTCAAAATTTTTGATTAATTATATTTTTTAATGATATTGCAATACATTGTTATAATTATTAAATATTTACTAAATATAATTAACTATATATTTGAATTGTGTTCACAATCGAAATAGTTAACTAATTTGGAGTTATACTTTTTTTTCTGTAATTTTGAGTTATATTTAACTAAAGCATATAGTCATACCACAAGTTAATTTCCTGTAAAATCACTATTTTACATTATGTTAAAAGTCAATTTTTTATGTCTCAAAAAGAAACACAATTTTTATGATACATTATTTTATTTTATTTCCTTATAATACACTGTCTTATTTGAGTCTAGATGATACTGTTGTACATATTAAAGTATCAAGATTAATGTATTAATATAGAGTTTAATGAAAAATAAATTATAATTCCGAAATATTTTATAAGATTATATAAAATAATTGTTAAATCTTGATAATCTTAATGGTTCAAATATAATTTTCATTTTTTATAATTTAAATTATGCATAGAGCTGTGACTGACAATTAAAAACATACTAAACATTTATAGATGGTCAGCTAATCCACTTTAGTAGTTGTGAGATGGCTAACAAAATCAGACTACACTTCCGTGGTGAGACAGCAAAGCAACTTTAAGATTTCTTTCACTGCTCAAAATCAAAAATCAAAACAGGCTCCAGAGTTGCCGAGTCAAGCAGGTGTAAGCAATGATAGGTAACAGTGTCTTATCACAGTTACAAAGTTTAACACCATGAAGAAACCCCCATATAAATTACAAAAGTATGTGTTAAAAGAATAAATTACAAATGGAGTGAAAAAGAGGCAATCAATGAATGCAATTAAAATAAATCAATATATAGCAGAAGGAAGTGACAATAGGATGAATGGTGTGTACACAGTCTCTCATGCACATTTCATAATTGCCTCCATTCACCATACCTATGGGTCCAATTCACCTTCCTCTTAAAACAAGTTCCTCATTCTTATTTTCTGGTAGGTGTGCATTAACTTTATTCGTCTTCTAATTATTTCTTGTATGGATAATGAAACTAAAGAAAAATAAAATTGTACAAGAATGGCCTTATAACCATTACAGGAGACAGAGCATATCATCATGTTTGAGCTTGAACAGCTCCTTTTTTCACAAGCATATCGTAAATTCTATCAATCTTGCTTGGAGAGAACTTGAACAGTGGATATGCATCAGATTTCTTGGTTACACTGCCCTTTGAAATTTCTAATTGCATGGTCTGCATAATGCGGAGGTAGTGTAATGGTAGCATTCTGATCTCATTACAAAGCTTTATCTCCTACACGTAAATCAACGTCATAGAACCAATCAGATAAAATGCTCCCCCAACCCCAATAAAAGTGTATGGAGGGTTAGATGTACATAGCACCATCCCAAAAAAAGCCAATCAAAACTAATAAAGAAATAGCAACATAAAAAGATAAATAAAGCGCTAAAAAACACAAGGGAGAAATTTCTCACAGATTCAGATAGTAATTCAGCCCCTTCAAAATCACTGATATCCCATTCTTCTAGCGACCTTGTGATAGCTTGAATGGCTGTGTGTGTATCCTTGATACCAGCAAATGACGCTGTAGTGCCCTTATGGAGACCCCGTGGGCTACTACCAACCTCTACTTTGGGATAAATCGGCCTCTGTAAAGTTTTAACACTTGTTCCAATCTGACCACTTTCTTTACAAGCACCTTGTTCAGCTTCCTTTGTCTTCTTTTGTTCAATAAATCGATAAGCTTCAACAGCAGTTACACAGCCAGCAATTCGAGCTTCCTGCGAGATATTTTAAATGAAAATGGCATCATATGATCATATCTGCACACTTAAGACAGATGTGACTATAACTAACTCTTTTGCACAGATACGATACATTTTTTCTTATAAAATATGGAATACAATACGTTTAGTATGTGTATATATAAAAATAAAAAATTCACAAAATATGAGTAAATATATAATATAGAAATAATTTAAAATAGAAGAGAATAAGATAAAACTTGAGAAAAATAAGACTAATGATTGGACGGTTTACATTGCGATTGGACTCTCTTTAAACTATTGAAATTTAAAACATGTCATTGGTCGTACAACTTTATAAAATATTATTATGGATATATGAATGTGTATTGTAACGAGTGTTCATAAGAAATGTTTTGAGTTAGAAAATATTTTGGTGTATAATACTTTATGATTGGATTTTAAATTTAAGATATTTGATTTATAATACTTTATCGGTCTATTTTAGTTAAAGCGTGCGTAATGGGTATGGGTATGGGCACTTAAGTACCTAAGTAGTTAATCCAATATAGCAGTACGCCGCGGCCAACCCCAAAAGTGGGATAGCGGGATAGCGCGTTCCGAGATAGGCGGGATAATTGCTATTTTTTTGAACAAATTGCATGTATAATATTATATAAACCTATATTTAATGTAAAATTAACAAATGACTTAAACTCTGAAACATTTATAATTAATAAAAAGAATTTACAAGTCTTACTCTTAGTCAAAACATACATTGAAATACCAACAAAAGTCAAGGAAATAAAGATGATGCATATTGAAGTCTTTAACAGAATAATAAAATAACTAACTCAAATGCATGTCCTAGTATAGGAATCAAAGATAAGCATCATTTTCATTAGCATATTCCACTTCTTCTTAGGTGAAAGTAGAAAAATAAAACAAATAAGAAATAATAGCCGGATCTCGCTGGGAAAAGTTGGGATTAACTACGCCGAGATAGCGGGATCTCGCCCAGATCTCGTCGGGATCTTGTTTCACGCTGTCGCGGACACACCGTCGCGGTCAGTGGAATCTCGCCGGGAAACGCTGGTGAAAGGAACAAAGGCCTCTGTTTCAAGTGCAGGCAGCATAATATCCCCATTCACCATTTATAAACTATAAATAACTACAATATATGTAGTTAAAGCAAGTTCACAGCAACAGAATGCATAGAGTATAATACCTGTAAATCTTGTATTTTTTTGACAAGCCGGTGTTCTTCAATAACAGTTTTTAGCAACTCCTCGTGCTCTTCTTTAGAATGAAACCGCATGAAGACCTTGTACGGTTGACATATTTGAAGCTCTTCAGGTGAGAGATATTTCTCAGAAGGATCGGGACAAAGTAAATCTCTTTCAAGTATAAATTTTTTTCTGCGCTTCCGTTCATCTAACCTGCCAAGAAGTTTCTCACACTTACATATCAGGTATGGAGGAAAACAGAATAAACACTGAATCCAAATATATCTTAAAAGATACCTACACTACACGAGATTTTGGCAATACAAGGATAAGTGTGTTGCTTACAATTCAAAGACGTACTACAACAACAGAGATGTTAACGTCGTGAGGTGGGGCCGAGAAGGGCTCACCTTCCCCATCCCCAATGCTGGGATCTAAAATGGGAAAATTACATATGTCCATTCTCATCCCCCATAACTAACAGAGCTCGATTGATTGCATTTCATTTACCGTTGAAAGTTATAATTGTAAGTATAACTTCAAAAAGTTTAATTTTATCTAAATTATACAAACCGAAATGTTTCCTTTCCAATAATACGTACATATTTTCATATATAATTATAGGGAGGACTTAGGTGAGAACACTTTGTTATTGTGAGAAATGCAAACAACTTATCATAATCATTAGATCATAATTAGCTAAATTTAATGGTCTAGATTATTCTATACTTAAAATAGATAAATAGCTATGTCTGCCGCCAACATGTTTGCAACATAACAAAATAGGATACCCTGCTCATTCTTCGGTAATTTGAAAGCACACGAAAAACGGAATTCAGGTTGTTTTAAAGAAAAACTATTTGCAGCCGCTGAGAATGACGAAAAACAATTCAAAATAAAAATACTGATGGAATTCGTTGTTTAATAATTAATATAAAAAAGAGAATTACCAATAGAGGAGTTTGTATGAATCATCATGGTACCAATAAAAAATGTACTAATAGGGGTTTATCAATTTGCAAAATCGAAGACAGACCAATTACATATTTATATTAAATAATTTGAGAATTAGGAATTCTAACTGAAGAGGACTTACGAATATTGATTCATCGCAAAGACGACATTAGATCAACGATTCAATTACATATTATATATATTAAATAATTTGAGTATTAGGGATTATAACTCAAGAAATTTGCACTATCACAACACTGTTGCAAACATGGCGGCAGTAGACGGAGCAATTTGTTTCTCAAGGAAAAGTCGCTCGCCGTACCTATTTTAAGTATAAAATAATCTGGACTATTAGTTTTAGTTAATTGTGATCTAATGTTTGTTATAAGTTGTTCTCATTTCTCACAATAACAAAGTGTTCTCACCTAAGTGGCTCCTTATATATATATATATATATATATATATAGAAAATGTCATGTTAACTCAGAATCAGGTAATCCCAGGGAAAAGGTAAAGAAACTGGTTTAGATGCTTAAAAATCTTGAAATTTACATGATTTCTTCTGGGACCATTTCTAGATGGTTAATTTGTTTTCATTAATTGGGAAGAACAATAAACCTTTTTATTTGACAATAAAGTAAATTACACATACCTTTTTGAGTAGATACGGAGCACTTGCAGTTTCATTTCATGTTCAGCTTCAGTATCAGTGTCCTTAAATTCCATTTCTGCTAAAACTTGCTCTGCATCATTGTCGTATTCAATATCAAATTCACCTCTCTTAAAATTGTATCCTCTCAATTCTTTCATATAAGACCTATCTTCCCCAGAAAATTTAGGCTTCTTTTCACCAATGCTCCGATCTGCTTGAGATTCTACTAACCAAAAAATTGCAGTTGAGTGTATTAGTACATGAAATGATGTTCTCTAATTTACCGGTTAAGTAAGCATATTGCAATACAAACTATATTTTTTATAAATATATTAGGGAAAGGGAAATTATTATTATTAGTAACAGTGGCACTAATGACTATTTTACAATTGTCCCACATGGGATTTGATCTCCGTCCATTGAGGCTACAAAGTCAAGATTTTACGACTAAGTTGACACCTCATATACTTCAAAGTATGCAACCTTCAAAACATATGTATTATGTTAGTACCTGAACTATTCGTGTTAAGAGCCAAGTGCATTACTATTAGAAGATACTGAATTAAATAGGTCGATGTTAGGAAGAACACAGAGGAGAGTAAGGGATTGAAACCCAATTCGGTTAATAATAACTGCCTCATAGATACTTCGCAAAATAACAATTGTATTTAGTGGTATATGTAGACCTAGGGGTTAGTTAGACAAGTTAGTCCGTTTTTTCGAGGGAAGGAAGGGGATAAGGAGAGATACAGGACACTCAAACATCCTAGAGGGTCAAATGACATATGTTTAGTCTTGGGCATGAGAGGTGTGTGTTGAGAGTCACATATTGAATGCGATATGGTCTGAAAAAGTGTTTATAAGTAGGAGACATCTCTCACCTTATAGCCGGTTTCATGGATTGAGTGTATGAGATTGGCCTAAGCAAAATTCAAACATGGATACAACTTTGCAGATTCAAGCCATTGCTTCAAACCCAATAACTCATATCCTGTGCACCAATTTGTATTGCATCGTACTTGTTTATAACCATAAACACTCATTCTTGTTGTATGTTCTATTTAGGGTTAGAGAGGAAACATATCTCAGATTTAGTTGTTTCTCTATAGTTGGGGAAATTTCTAAGGATGTATCTGATTTGTAAAAGCTCTCATATCTCAATGTGAACAATATTAAGCCTTCAAGCCAAAAGGAATACTATGTGTTTAACAGATTTTGTTATCCCATAGTCTGTTCAGAATTAAATAAATTCTACAAGCAATTATATTATACCGCTTCTTAGGTATGTCAAAGATTTTACAAAAATTAATTTGGTCAATGAAAGATCAGTAGCATCAAACTGGTTCTCTAATGAAATTTTTGTCATTGATGGATGTCCATTTGTCCTACTAAACAATAACTTTTGATTACTGTGATAAAAAAATTATCCCTCAAGGACAAAATTAATATAATAATCTTTCAAGAACAAAACTAAGGTTCTGAAAATCCTGAGCCAACATAGATTTAGTTATTCAGAATTCACAAACTAGCCAATTTTTACTGTCAAAAGCAGCAAACACATCGATAGAAATTCCTACTTCAGAAACAAAATAAGGGGCAGTAACTTTCAGTTGATACTCAGAAAACATACCTTCCACCTTAACTCTATCATTATTTTGGCTCACATTGGAAGCCTTCTTGATTGTACTTGAAAGAGCTTTATCGCATACTGAATTCATATTACCCATATAAAGTATACCCATTAACATAAGATGTCACTACAAAATGGTAAAGGAAGACTTTTCTCAAGCTATATGATTGTACCTGAGGTTAGCCTAGACATTGTCTGATTAGTGGCTTCTTCCTTTTTAGATTCTTCAGAGCTGAGATGTTGCACCAAAGATTAACAAAGTCATAAATAAACAAATTTAAATAATCAGAGTAAATGGGTGAGGTGTACATTATTCCATCAGACATGAGAGGCTCTTCTTTCAAAGTAAGCTCTGCCTTTGGAGCAAATTCTGCATGTAAAACATAACATGGAACAAAAGCTTGTATTATTAAAATAATTTCCAAGAAGCTTGACATTGCAAAATTGCAACCAACAATCAGGGAGTACAGCATGCATGCACCCCAACACTTAAAAACAAGACAAGTGTGGATTATAGATGATCCAAAGAAAAATGACCAGTATAGAAGCACAAGTTAGAAAATTTTCCTAAAGTTTTATAAACAGCACCAATCCACTAGAGAATTTTTTAAGAACTAGCCAAATAGAATGATATCATATAAATAACTGCATATTTTTAAAAATCGTCAGGCACAAAATCTTGAAGTACTAAACTTATTTTATGCCAAAAGAGCTAAAATAAAATTCCGTTCATGGCAATTGGCACGTAAAAATAGTGCATTATTAGCCATCCATGTTAGCAATCTATGGTGGCATTTGAACAAAACACATTGCATTCTTTATCAGCAATTAAACATATCAACTTCTAAGTTTCTCCCTTCACTAACCAAACTTTCCTAAATACAGATTCTGTCAGTGAAACTACATTAGAGAATAATCGATCCGTATCCTCCATGCGAGACATAGATCTCTTGTAATTATGGTGATTAGTCAATAAATTCACCTTGTGTGAGACAACGGAATACAGTCAATCAGGTTGTTGAATATTCATATGCTAATTGAGAAAGTTCACCACTCAATAAGAGATCTACTTGTGAGCTCATTTGACTCAAACAGTTTGAAAAGTAAAAAACTACCCAATATGTCACTCAAATGACCAGACCAGCTAGAAGATGTATTCGCTAAGTCTTGGAGGATCATCATATAAGCTACTCTGTGAGAAGTTTAGTACACTGTACACATGATCTATATGCTCCACTTGGTTACACATAGCTTTTGTTTCTCTTCTTCTCAACACAACCACTTGCATGTATGTAGGTTCATTGAATAGAACAAATTAACCATGTCAAGCATGCAAAATCTCCAAAAATTGTGATTTAGATCATTGAGAAACAAACCTCTGTTGACTTGATGTTCCTTTGCCATGGCAAGGAGTTCCTCTTTGCTCTTTCCCATAACATGAGACAAATCCTGTGCACATACAAACAATTACACCATGCATTCAAACATTGGTTGCATGTCTGCTATCGATAACAGAGTTGTCAAATAGCCTTACAGGTAGAGGAAAACATGGTGAATTCATGTATACAACATTATAGTGGTCAATACACTGAGATTTGCCTTTTGTTCCAACATAGTCTGCAACGTCATTCCAATGCCCAAATCCATACATTTCAATGGCCTAAAATGAAACAGTTTGTTATGAAACATAATATTGATAATAAGAAATGAAGTAGAAATCCAAACAACATTTAACATATAGCAGGTAAGAAAAAAGAAGACAGAAGAGCTCCATACTACATACTTCAAGAAGCAACCTCTCTTCATCTGCACTCCAATCTGGACATGTAAGTGGAAAAGATAGATTATCCTGTAAAAAGAAATATGTTTTAAAACTTAAATTAATACACTAATGTCATCCATGCTTAACCATGGGTATAGATGCAATCATGCTGGAAACTTCATTCATAAAGAGATTTTATTGCTGTCAGCTTTAAAAAATACATAGATGATGAAAGAACACAAATCAAGAAGGAGTTGAGAACTTTCATTCAGCTTTTATCTCCTTATGGTAGCCATAGAGGGAAAGATAGAAAGAAAGTTCATGTGTATGCTCAGAACAGAGTTCAGAAAAGCACATAAGAGAAGTGATATATAAGCATACCTGATTAAAGCACAGGCAACAAACAGCAACAGCTTATTCCAACATACTTAGTGAAAAATATTTTCAGAGGGAAAAGAACTGTTATCATCCTAATGTGATATAACACAATATTTATAGACTATTAATGCAAGTACTAGTTGTTCTCCAGGTTACAAAACAATCTGGTTTTCAAGCAACAAATTAACACAATTAAAGGATTTTATACAAATGTGGTCAGTACAGTCTCTAGCATTTAATCCTGCCCATTCTTCAATTTTTAAGGAAAGAAAAGATACAACAGAAAGAAACCAAAATATTATCATTCATCCGCAGTATCAAAATCCAATTTCATATTAAGAAATTTAAACATAAAGTGCAAAAACTTTATACAACAGCAACAACCAAAACATTTTCCTACTAACTGGAAAGGTTATCAAAATCCTGAATTAGCTCATGGAATCATATAATTCTACGATTCCAGGTGTCCAATACTGGTTGACTCGATTGTGGAATGGGCTATTTAGCATGGACTCGTGAAATCAAGATTCAACCAGTGGACTCGCATTAGTTCGTGAGTATAGCACCAAGTTTACGAGATCAGGTTTTTTAAAATTTTGGTCCAAACGGTTGGCTCATCTTGTGAAACCCTATTTTCTTCTCTTGCTTACGAATGAACAGAGCAGAGCGAAAACAGTCAACAAGTTGCAACGAAAGGAAAATGAACGCTAGGACACCCACCGGCAATGCTAATGTTGAAGATCCTTTATCATCTGGGGAAGAACTTGATGAAGATGATGACGATGAAGAAAATGATGCCATTGAAGGATTAGTCATTTGAAGAAATTAGCTCCTTTTTTAAAATGTTTAAACTTAGGAACTAATGTTTTTTTAAAATTATGTGATTTGATCATTTATGTAGTTTGACCATATCTAGTACTTTTCTTTTTTAAATTTTGAGTTGTTATCTTGATGGCTTTTACATTATATATAAGTATATATGTCTATGTATAGAGAGAAGATATATATGTGTGTGTGTGTGTGTAAAGAGCAACTTCGGTGAGAAACCTTGGTTAGTCTGAGAAATGAGAACTATTACATCCTTTAGATTATAATTAACGGCATAGATTAAATTTTCATTAAAAGAATATACCGTGTTCTCACCTCCACCAAATTAATTATTTGCTTTCGTCTTGCAGCACCACTTATTTGACCATCTCTGCCTTGGCCTCTTTCGTGATGCCACTATCCATGGCCACCATGCAACTAGATCGACGGCCCAAAATATTTAGTATATATCCTGAAATTTGAAAAATTGCATTGATATCTTTCATTTTTTACTGACCACCCTAAAATTTTATATTTACACCTTATACCTAGAATATCTAAAGTCTGAATTACTTTCATAATTCCATTAGACACTTCTTTCTATCTTCTCTCTAAACAGACTAAACCTAATTTCTCTTAACTTTCATCTCTCCAAACTACCATTGTAAGTCTGTGACGACGATGAGAGCCGGCCAATTGACACCACCCACCACCAGCCATGCACGGCTACCTGAACCTCGCGTTTTAATCGTGCGACGGCCGCAACCCGTAGAAGCAAAATCGCATGAGGAGGGGAGGTAGTTGTGTTGTATTGCAATCTAACATATAATTTTGGGGAGATTTTAATATATTAATTTGATTGAATGTGTGGAAGTAGTTAAATTTTATAAAATAAAAAAAATATCTATGTTAAAAAAGTTAAAAAATAAATAATTATTAATTGTGACAATGTTGTGAAAATTGAAAAATAAATAATTATTAATTGTGATAATGTTGTAAAAACTAAATTATAAAGGTGTATTGGATAATTGTGGTTTGATATATGCTAATCGGTTGAGATGAATTCCGACTAAACTTCACACGACATATGTTAATAGATATGGTAATTAATATAGATATTGTGGGGTATGTTGTTGTAATTTTGGGCTCTATAATCGGTGTATTTTATGAGTAAAATTGTTGTTGTGTTATCGTTGCCGAAATATATATTTGAGTCTAATATGTGAAGGTGACATGTTATTTGTACATCTTTTCTTGTTGCATGAATTAATTATAGGGACTAAAATTTATCTTACCAATTTTTTAATTATTAAAATTGCACTTTTTTTTAATTAGGGGCCAAAGTTTTAAGATTAGAACAAGGACTCCATAATCTTTAAGACGATCCTGCCTCTATCATAGTGCATTCTTGTCATGGTTTGCGAGTTATTAGGATACACTTGGAAAACATATTATTTTAGTCTTGGATTATTTTGTGAGTTCGACTGCAAAGCAGCTGATTTGGGGTTGGAAAGGGAATGGTCACAGCAGAGAATTAATTTTGTGGAAGTGAGAACACAATATGTTTTTTGATCAAAATTTAATCTGAGCTGTTAATTATAATCTAAAGGATGTAATTAATAGTTCTCATTTCTCACAATTTAATCCAGCTGAACAAGTGTTATCACCGAAGTTGCACCTTATATAGTATTACTATTACTATTATTAATATTAAGTAGAGTAGTTGTTTACAATCCTAGCTCACCTAAGCAAAATGAGTTCACATTGGGATCGACTACATGGATCAAACAACATCATGTGTAATGATAGACCATTGAAATCAAAACATTTTTAAACAGCTTGGCAAATAATTTTTGAGGTCTCCCTCTACCCTAGTTATTGGACAATCCTCCATCAATTTTATCTTAGAGAAAAAAATAAAGATGTGACTATGTGAAAGTAATACAATAATTATAAAACAGGAACAATTCAAATAAGGTTTCATACCATAACCCGATATGGATGATTGCTTTTATGAGGTGTCACCTCAGCACCAACAGAGAAGCACTCTATGCAAAGATCAAAATCTTGACACACGACGCACTTGATGCGAATCTTCCCTGAAATATCTTTGTTGCAGTAATTACAGTGATATAGTGATGCTTTGCCTTCAGTTATTCCCAAGCCTACCACATTTAGGAAATAGTATTACAAAAGATGTTAACTGACTTTTTTATGGAAAACAATAATGTGTTAATGAAAATCACCTGTAGATGAAGTTTCTAAATTCTCTGCATATAAAGCAGGCCTTTTTCTCTTGGATCTAAAAGCAGAAAGCAAAGAAAGAAACAACATTACAGCAAATGTGGCATTAAGCATTCAAGAAGATATTAATGCATCAAAGGGTATGCTGCAAAACAAAAATCTACTAAAAACAAAAAAGGAATTTCTAGGACAACAAGTACACACTGGTTTGTCCTATAGCACAGTAACGGCCTATGTCACTTACAAAACAAGAGAAAATTGAAAATTCACTATCATACGATCAATGAAAACTAAAAGAAGTAGTCACTCCACTCAAACCCAAATCTTAATACACCTAGATCCTCATAATTTCTGATATTTTGTACACCCGAAAACCAACTGATTCGGTCACTAAACTCCCCCCTCAAATATCCTAATCCCTCCGCCTCATATAAAGTGTCACATTAGCAAAAGAAAAATGATGCAAAATAAGTGTCGCTCCATGTTTTAATGCAACATTAATTATTTTATATTCCAATTATACCTACAAATTAATACCATGTGCATCATTCCTAAGTCCATTATACTTCACTATCCATTGATGAAAGTGGTTAACATCCAATAATAATTGCATAGATACACATATATGATCATAGCAATGCGGATTTACATTAGATGAATAAATCATCAACAAAATTGTTTCTTCAGGAATAAAGGGGGCTTTGAAAGACAAATATGATGCATTTTGTTTGTTGTGCATCAATGAAGTTTAGAGCTATGAATAATTCATTCAACACACATGTTGCTAACTGAAACTTCCATGAGTTGAATAATAATGGATAAGCAGTTGAACACAGTTGCACAATAAAAAGGTGAAAAGAAAATCCTTCAATAAACATGTGACTCATGTTTCATAACATGACTTTATTTATTGTGTCATTCTTTTAAATTGTTCTTGTTTAATTTAATTAATTTTTATTAAACATGGTATAATTTAAAAAACAACCTGTGTCATAATTTAAAAAAGTAAATAGCCCGTGTTAAAAACAACCCGCATTATAATTTAAACAACCCATGTTATAACATGACTTTATCGAGTGTGTTACTTATAAAACAACCTGTGGTATAATTTAAATTATAAGCTTTTGAAATAATTTGATCCATATAATATTACCAACCCTGCCTAAGGAAAAAGTCTTTTGTGGCTGTTGTTGAATTTAATCGAATTGATGACAAGCTTTAAGATGGTTTTTAGTGCTGTTCCAAATTTTATGAACAACGAGAAAAGAAAAAAATAAAAGTAACTTAGAATGTTAATTAATTTAACCATAGCCACCAAACAAAACCAATGTATTGTACATTACATGGGAAGTATAAACACTACTTTTAGAAGAGAAAGATATTTGAAGTTATTATAATATAACATTCAAATGTAACGATATATCTTAAAGTCCTGTTAACGGTAACTCATTTGGAGAGTGGAGTTCAAAAGGGAATGAAAGGCTGGGTGACTTCTCATTTTAAGACAATATTCTTATTTAAAGAAAAATGTCTAAAATGAGAGTCAAACACATAACCTTCCGATCATTCCTTATTTCATTTCTAATAAACAATTATTTCTTTTCTCAATTTGGACAACAAAAATTATACCCCCCTCCCCTCCCTTCCACAAAACCCATCCTTGAAAAAAACTAAGGATCTCGGACTAATCATGAAGGACTACAGAGCAAGATACGTAAATAAATATGAAGCCTTATCAAGTGACTACATGCTCTTATGAGAGGCATTAATCTTGATTATACAACCATAAATGAATTATCAAAAGTATAGTTAAGCAAAACAACCTCAACTTTATGGTCAATTAAGATTATTGTCTCTCACCTTTCACGCTCTCACTTAATATCCTATTCATACCAGACCACCTAGTAGTACTCTTCTCTTTTGTATAAAACAGACATAATTGTAAGAAGAGGGAAACAATAGCATAAGCACAGCAATAAAATCAATGAGAGCAAAACTGGTTCCATATAAACAAGGTTTCCTAGTCTTGAGTCCATGATTTGAACAGTTAGAAATAAAAAATAAAAGTAACTCGAGTATAATAAGATAATCTAGCCAATGCTGCCAAATAAAACCAATATATTGTATATAGGAAGTATAAACACTACTTTCAGCATAAGAGAGGAAGATAGAATCAAAATATCTAAAAGTCATTCCAAGTGTTCTTTTGATGGAGCAGTTCAAGAAGGAAAGAAAGGCAGATAACTTCTCATGTTAAGAAATCATTCTTATTTAAATGAAAAATGTCTAAAATAAGAGGAATTAAATGAGAGTAAATCACACAGCATTTCCATGGTTGTCAAACTCGCGAGTTAACCTGTAAACTCTGCGTGTACACTCAATGTTTAGGTAGCAACGAGTCAACTAGCACATACACTCATTTTTTTAGTATACTTTTGTAAATATAAATCCATTTGGGTAGACTTGTCATTTAAGTCGCAAGTTCGGGAGATGGATGAGAACAAAAGAAAAATGCCTAAAACTTAGTCTTTAGCGTGTTTGATTTGTTCCCTTCAGCCTTCTCAATCATAAGATTCATAACCTCACTTGATCTCTCAAACCTTCGAGTGAAAGCTATGCCCTTCTTCAAAACATCATCTGTGATTTAGACCTTCAACCTATTTACAGTTGAACCTTCATCCAAGCTTAGACCTTTGAGCAAAACCTCTGCCCCTCTCTGAAACTTCACCTAGGGTTCCCTTTGCAAACAAGCATGTATCCTTCTAGCAAAGACCTTTGATTGACGAATCTCTAACAAAGACCAGAGGAAAGTGCTGCACAATCTCTGATTCATCTCCTTTCCTCTTTCAACCTTCACTTAGAACCCGGCCGGCAATGCACAGAATAAGGTGTTGCAGATCTGAATATCTAGTCTATTGGATTTCAGTTTCATTTTTTTTTTCTTCATTTTCACCTTTTAATTGGGATCTCCATTTAACTTTTTCTTCTTTTCGTTTCACTATTTAGTCTAAATCTCCATTTACTAGCAAAGTTGTGGCTTTCTATTTTGCTTTATTAATTAATTGGAAGCTGAATTATTACAGTGAATGGTATTACATCATGTGTAGGTGCCATTTAAATGTTACGACTTACAAGTCTAGTCTACGAGTCGAGTCTAGGAAACTCTGCTAGTTTTTAAGTTAACTCTTGAGTTCGACGGCTTTAATTCCAATTATTCCTTATTCAATAATAATAAAAAAAAAATTGTGATTTCTCAATTGGGAAAAAATAGAAAAGTTACTTTCTCTCATCCGTTTGCCAAAATCCATCCCTAAAAAACAATAAGGATCTCAAACTAATCATGAGTAACAAAAGAGCGAAATACGTAAACACATACATACAAAGCGTTATCAAGTAACAATACACTCTTATGAGAGACACTAATCTTGTTTAAATAACCATAAATGAATGACCAAAACAATATTTAAGTAAAACAACCTTGACTGAAAAGTCAAGAAAATAAATGTCACTTAACCTAGTAGTACTCTTCTCTTTTGTATAAAACAAACATAAATTGTTGAAAAAATATATTAAAAAAAACGGCATAAGCATAAGAATGTCATCAACAAGAGAGAAAATTGGATTCTATAGTAAACAATAATTCTAGTCATGAGTCCAAAACAAAAACAAAAAACAGAGTAACTCATTTAGAAAAACTTGATCATGTTAAAGTGAAACCCTTATTCTGATGAGTGATAACTATGGCGCTACAATTTACAAATAAAGTCAAAATTTCCTTATCCTATGAAAGGATTTTATATCCGTGTTCCCTATCCGAAACCAAAAGTAAGAGAGGTTTGGGGATTAATTCATTTCATTGATAACGGCAAGATCACAATGTATGTAAATAGTATTTTGGTTTGTGGTAAAGTTTTGTTTGATGGTGGTAGCAAGCACAAGTAGAGAGAGTAAAATTGAAGTAGAAGAAGATGGTAATCATAAACAAACCTCTGGTTGGGGTCATCGTCACTGGAGCGTGACGCGGTTCGGCACCGACCCATTTCTCAGCAGTCAATCAGCTCAGCCTTTGTTGCTTTGCACTCTCTCGACTACCTCAACTCTCAACGGAACCGTTACTCCTTCTAGTCTCAAATTATTAATACAATTTTAAGAGAGACACTAATCTTGTTTAAATAAATTATGTTTAAGTAAAACAATTTTAACTATATAGTCAACAAAATAAATGTCATTTGACTTGGTAGTACTCTTCTCTTTTGTATAAAACAAGCATAAATTGTTGAAAAAATATATTAAAAAACGGCATAAGCATAATAATATCATCAACAAGAGAGAAAATTGGATTCTATAGTAAACAATAATTCTAGTCATAGGTCCAAAAAATAAATTAGAGTAATTTATTTAAAAAAAAAAAAATTGATCATGTTAAAGTGAAACCCTTATTATGATAAATAAGTGTGACTATGGTAGTACAATTTACAAATAACGTCAAAATTTCCTTATCCTATGAAAGGATTTTATATCCACCTTCCCTATCTGAAACCAAAAGTAAGAGAGGTTTGGGGATTAATTCATTTCATTGATAATGTCAATATCACAAACATAAATAATAATTTGATTTATGGTAAAGTTTTATTTGATGGTAGAGAGAATAAAATTGAAGTTTGATGCGATTCCGTACCAACTAATTTCTCAGCAGGCAATTAATTTAGTCAA
This sequence comes from Cicer bijugum, assembly GCA_037974875.1. NCBI lineage: Eukaryota > Viridiplantae > Streptophyta > Magnoliopsida > Fabales > Fabaceae > Cicer > Cicer bijugum. The sequence goes on from JBBPBT010000685.1 coordinate 5,181,449, forward strand.
CTTTGTTGTCTTATCCTCTATGAGTGCTCAAAAAGTATATAAAAATAACAATAAAAATAGCAATTATAATGTTATAGGATAACAAATGTCGAAATTATTAAAATCCACAATATGTTTTGGATTTGAATTTAAAATATTGTTGTTGTATGTGTTTATAGTGGTAATTATATCATTTCATATGTAAAAAAAAAAAATCACTCATGTCAAATCATCTATTAAGTATTTGCATTATTATTTATCATTTTGTATCATAAATGCACAAAAATGTAAGTGTTTATAGTGTATCATAAATGCACAATAATACAAGTAATTTTAATTGAATTATACGATTAAAATTGAAAAGATATTTAATCTTTGAAAAACAAAATATAAATAGATAACTGAATGTACTATATTGGAGGGAGTATATTAGTATTACTATACAATAATAATTACTCCTTAGTTAGATGTTAATTTTTTTAAGGGTTTAATAGACATACACTGCATAAACTATTTTACAAAGTTAATATGAATTATTAATTATATGGTTAATAATTTATGAAAGTTACAGTCATGAAATATAAACTTATATTAATTGATAATATAAAATTAATTTATATTATTAGTGCATAGTGTTTTTCTCCTTTTCTAATTATTCTATTTTCTTACGTCAATAACTATTTTACTTTTAAAAATTAAGTTTTCAATAAAATTAATTTGAAAAATATAAATATTTTTTGTTATTATTTTTAGAAAATTAAATGAGACTAACTCTTTTTTAAAAATGTATGAATGTTTCTTTTATATATTTGAAATCAGAAGGAAAAAAAAAGTATCTTTAAACAATAGTTTATTAGTATTTTGTTCTTCATGTTTTTTTTTCTAATTTTATTTACAGAAAAGGATAAGCGTTCCTTATCTATGATTTTTTTTTTGTGGTTTTTAACACACACACAAAAATATAGAAGGCGATGTTAGAATCAAAAAGTGAATTATATGATTCACCTTGGACCATCATTATTTATTGTTAGATTATGTAATTTTTCTATATATTATATTTTCAAATGTCATACCATATATATCACGTCCATCTCTTTATACTTATTTATTTCTTTATTTTTTTTTTAATTTATCAAAATTGTCATTTTACGACTCTTACATCTTACAAATTTAATAGTCATGTAAATCCCAATAATTTTATCAGGAAATAAGTTGAAGGGCATTGTCTTTCTGCGACATCATCATGCATACTATCGTTCGGAGACTAAATATTTCTCTATGTTTGTCTCTTTTAACTTCCATACAATATCTCTCTAATTCAATCAAAACCAAATGCAATGTTTCTCCACATAGGATTGATCCAACATGCTTGTGGTTTTAAGTAAAAGTAAAAAAAAAAATTATAAATGTCTTATTTGCTCAAGAGTCCTTAAAAATAAGTTAATAGTCTTGCTTGGAAGATTATATTTTGTCCATCGTAACTTATTAAAAATTAGGAGCTTTGTTGTGGTCTAAAGATGGGGTCTTACTTACTTTCGAGTCAACATTGCTCTATTATATTGCACGTAAATTATTCTTCACTCTTAGATGTTTTCACATGTTTATTTTTAGCCATATACTTACTAAATACAATTGTGGTTGACTACCATTGTAGCTTTTATCCTTCTTCAATCATTTCTTGTTCCTAGGTTTTATCCTCATTAAGTGCATATCAGGAAAAAAATTCGTATGTATTTTCAATTTTGAAAGAAAAAGTAATTATTGTTTGCAATGAATTTGAAGAAGAAAATGTCTGATAGAGGATGTAATGCGACGAGGCAAGCAACTACGTAATATATAGTTGATGATTTGAGGATAGAGGTATGGTTAGTTGTAAATTTATGAAATAAACAACTTAATTAAATACTTATTTAAAATATTTATATTGTCTAAATATTTATATATAATTTCTTATTGTGAAATAAAATAATTATGTATTATTTTTATATAAGTTATTTCAACGAGTTTGTGAAAATAAGATGGAGATATCTTATAAATATTTTCCGAACTATTTTATTTTTTTAAGTTTTTTAAACATACGCACTAGTATATAGAACAAGTCCAAATAATTAATTCAATAGTTAAAGAAGATGTATTAAAATAAAAAATATGTATAAAACATGGAAGCTAAAAAGAAATAAATTAATTTTTCTGTAGTAAAAAAATTTTAAGGATGCATCAAATAAAATCACTCTATAGGACCATTTTTTTTATGTTGTATTTAAAATATTTCTACAAAAATTTACGAGGGATAATTTGATTTAGAATGATGAGTAAACAAAATTTACATTTTTTTACACTCCCAATAAATTTCTTTTACATAAATGATGTAGTTTAAATGTTGAATGTGGAGGAGTGGTTGTGATGGTTCCATGATCATTGGTTATTCTTACGCCTCGAGTGTTTCCATGATCTCAATGGCGGAACTATGGACAATCAACAAAGAGTTGAAGCTAACTTTTGCTAGAGGTTTTAAATAAAATGATATTAGATCAAACTCTCTAAGTTGCAATATCATTAACTATGGATATTTGTTCTAAGTCTCATATACTTTATAGTCTTGTTAGTCTTGTAAAATATATTATTGTAAAGCTTAATTGATTTAAAGATACTCATATCTATTGCAAAAATCAATTAAATAGAAAATATTTTTGTTAAATATGATATTTATCTGTCAATACTGATAATGTTTATTATGTCATTTCAATTATTTGTCTAATAATAAATTTGCATATATGTTTGGGTCATTTATTTTTTATAAAAGACTAATGCAATGTAAATATATCATTATAAAGAAGAGATGTTTCAACTATCCTAATGCCCCACGTCTCTAAAAGTCATATACAACATTGCAAAATATTATTAGAAAGAATGACGAAAATAAGGGGAGTGAAATAATACACAAGATAAAATTATTATTACTTTACAAATTTTCAATCTTTTTAAAGTAAACTATAGTATTTTGTTTGGTTCCAATGTAGACTTAAATATTCTTTTACTTTTTTTATATTATTATTTATAATATCTCTTTACCTTATCAAGAAACGAATTATTTTTGTTTTAATCAATATTATTGAATCCAAAAAAATAAAACATATGAAAGAAAGTAATGTGTTAGCAAAAAAAAAATATATTTATTTTACTAAAGAAAATAAAATGAAGAATGCTTTTATTCTTTAAAATAAATGATTTATTTTAAAAGAGTCTAATCTCATA
>JBBPBT010000685.1:5184905-5200962 GCA_037974875.1 Cicer bijugum
ATTTTTAACCAAATGTACATAATTGATTGATGTATGATTTTGAAAATGCATAAAAATAGATTAATATTTAAAATTGTAAACAAATATATACTTGATGATTTAAAACAATTGTATTCAAAAGAGAAATATAAGAATGGAATAATATTTTAATAAAATTTTCCAATACATGCATATAATAAATCTTAAAGTTAAATAGTAGTTGATTTTTTTCTTCTAAAAAAATTAAATTAAATTGAATCAGTAATAATAAGAATGATTAATTTTTTGTGTGCAAATTAATTAAAAAATACAAGTAGTTGAAACTTTTTTAAAATAGTATTATAAAATCTAAAAGCAATGATATTCTAATAATTTTTTTAATAAAGTTACTCATATTAAGAAAAAAGTAATAACAAAAAATTACGCTGCGTTTATGTGAGAAAGATAAAAAAAGAGATAAAAAAAATTTCAGAAAAAAGAAGATTAAAATTCTATGATATATAAATAAATGTAGATTAATAATATTATTGTTTGTACTGTTTACCATTCCCATCTACCACTGTCAGAAAACTCCTATTCATCGAAGAAATCGGACCCATTTCGAAACCCCAACCCAAACCCGATTCCATATTCACCGGACTCACTCCAAGATTCTCTCTTCCTCCGATTTTCTTTGCTGATGTTTTGCAATGTGCTAACCTCAATTTTGTTGCTGCTTCTTCAAGTACACGTGGAGATCTGAATCTTCTTCAATTTCCATTTTCAGCTCCGAAATCTTAGTATGTTTTTTTTTTGTTTCCTTAAATAATTGTTAAATCTATTACATCTGTCATTTTACTTGTTCTTATATTATTCTTGTTGTTTCTTTTCTTTTCAAATATAGCATATTTTGAATTTTGAGGGTTTTTGTTGCATATTTACGATCCCTAATTCCCTTTTGCCTATTTTTTGTTATATTGAATTTCTTTGAATTTTCTTGTGTTTTCAAGGGATAATTTATTTTTGTTGATCTGCAAGATTTAAAATTACACGGTTTCTTTTTAATTATAGGAACAATGAAGGAAAGTTATTTTTTTAGAGAAGTGAAGTTAGGAATATTTATGTCACTTTTTTGTTCTTTTATTGTTTTCTTCATGTGAAGATTTTAGTGTTCAATTTAGGTTTCTGTGCAATCTTTAAAGTATGAAATGAAATGTATGTTGATGATTGAAGTTTGTTTTGTTTAATTGACAATGGCATTTATGTATGTTGGTGATTGAAGTTTTTTGTAATTAATTTAAATATACTCAAATTAATTATTTTATTATTTTGCTTTTGTTTTCATTCATAATTTGATAGCAGACATGGAAATGAGGTTGGAAGAGTTTTGCTGGTTTTAGCTTCTATTTGAAGGGTTTTGCTGGTTTTTGCTTCTATTTTGAAGGGTTTTGTGTAGTGGTTTGGATGGAAGGAAAGAAAGAGGAGGCACTTAAAGAAATACAGAATGCTGAGAAAAGGTTTGCTCAGAGAGACTTTGTTGGAGCTAAAAGTTATGCTTTAAAAGCCCAAACTCTATGTCCTGAATTGGAAGGTATATCTCGAATGGTGACTACTTTTGAAGTTCACATTGCTTCTCAAGTCACATGTAATGGTGAACTAGATTGTTATTCCATTCTGGGCTTAAAACCTTCAGCAAATATAGAAGCTGTGAAGAGACAGTACAAGAAGATGGCTGGGTTGCTTCACCCTGATAAGAACAAGTGCGTGGGAGCTGATGGGGCATTTAAACTTGTTTCTGAGGCATGGACCAGGTTGTCTAGTAGTTATGATACGAAGAGAAATGCACAATTGGGTGCTGGGCATGGACTTAGTCACAAAGATTTGTCTTCAGGTCACGCTTCTGGTGGTAATCGTCGCGACACTTTTTGGACGATTTGTACTTCTTGCAAAGTTCAGTATGAGTATCTGCGCAAGTATATAAATAAGAAGCTTTCTTGTAAGAATTGTCGTGGAACCTTCATAGCTGTCGAAACAGCCCCGGCAAATGGTTCATTCCCGTATTCTCCTTGGTCGTATGGGTCTGGCAGTGGGCATGGAAGTCATTCGTATGATGGACTTACATATGTTCCCACTAGTGGCACCTATTTAAATGGCAATGGGGTCACCGGATACCATTCGGGACCCGGATACGAGTATGTTTCAAATGTTCCATATCAGTGGAGTTCTGTCGGATATGTCAATCAAAATGGATCAACTAAGGGAAGCGGCAAAGTTAAACCAGGAGCTGATAGGAAGCATTACATGACAGAGACAGCGGTCAGTATGAATTCAGATGTATCATTCTCCCGTAATGAACTACAAGAGGTTAAGCTGAGTAGACCTGAGAAGAAAAGGAAAGTTGTGGGGGCCAGTTTAAAAAATGTCCATGAAGGAAAGGGTTTAAAATGTGCTTCGGTATCAGCATTGGCTAATGGGAATGAAAGTGTTGGACATAGACAGAGGCTTTCCAGCACGAGTGAAGTTCCAACAAAACAGTACTCCATGGTACCTGCTTTTGATGCAAGAAAATTATTGATGGAGAAGGCCAGGACAGTAATAAGGAAGAAACTGGAAGAGATTAAGTTGTCTTCTGAAACTGCAGCTGCTGTTAACGAGAGCAAAAAATTTCAAGCTGATATTGGTCAGGTCAAAAGAGACACGTATGTAAAAACAGTTCCGAATGTTTCTAATAATCAGTTAGAACATAGGAAAACTGGTCCAGTGACAATTACTGTCCCAGATTCTGACTTTCATGACTTTGATAAAGATAGGTCAGAGCCATGCTTCAAGGCAAAGCAAATATGGGCCTTGTATGATGAGGAGGATGGGATGCCCCGCTTGTATTGTCTGATCCGTGAGGTTGTCTCTGTCAATCCATTCAAGGTTAACATTAGTTACTTGAGTTCAAAAACTGATAGCGAGTTTGGTGAAGTGAACTGGCTTGTTTCAGGTTTCACCAAATCTTGTGGAAATTTCAGGGCCATGACCGCTGATGTTGTTGACCAAGTTAACATTTTTTCTCATGTTCTAAGCAGGGTGAAGGCTGGTCGAGGCGGTTGTGTTCGCATATACCCCAAATGTGGAGAGATTTGGGCTGTATACAGAAACTGGTCAACAAATTGGAACAGATCTACACCAGATGAAGTAAGGCATCAGTATGATATGGTGGAGGTGCTAGATGATTATTCTGAGGAGCTTGGTATTTGTGCTAGCCCTCTCATTAAGTTGGATGGATTCAAAACTGTGTACAAGACGAATACTGACAAAAATGCTATTAGATGGATACCAAGAAAAGAAATGGTGCGCTTTTCGCATCAAGTGCCATCGTGGTTGTTGAAGGGGGAGGAAGCAAGCAATTTGCCTGACAGGTGTTGGGATCTCGATCCAGCTGCAACTCCTGATGAGCTCCTTCATGCTGCTATAGAAGCTAAAGCTTTGTAGGGAGGCATGGTTGAAAACAAGTACTATTTGGAAACATATCAACATTCTTCCAAAAATGTTTTAGATTTAACTGTACACTATGTCACACACATAGTTAGAGTCCAATGAGATTTTAACCACTGACGTTTTTAGAGAGTGAAATCTTATTCAGCAACATTTGAAGTAGCTATTGTTAGAGGTTGAGACGGATTGGCATTGTTTCTGCTACTTGTAATTTTATTTCTGGTCAGAATTTACAGTTCCGCTTGGTACGGTTTTTAAAAAACATTATTTTTATAATATTTCATTTTTTAATAATTTTTTTAAAAAAGAATATTTTTTAAAAATCTAAATGAAATATTGGTTTAATAGTTTATAATAAAATATTATTTTAAGTATTTCATGTATTTGTTATAATTTTTTTTGGATAGTAAAATTTTAAAAACATAATTAAAATGAAAAATTATGTTGAGTAGTTTATAAAAAAATCATTTTTGAGAAATATCTCTTTTTTTAAATAAAATATAATTTTTATGTAAAAGTTATAATAATGAATATCTAAATTATTAAATGTCAATTTTTTTTTAATATGTAACAATTAAATTCAAAATAATTTTTATTATTTTTGAGTAATTTTCTGATAAAAATCCATTTAAAAATTATAAAACTAAAATCACTTTTAGAAACAGTGACTAGAACTATTGCTTTGTATGTGGAAAATTCAACTTCTGTATCATTCCAAATTTGCTACTTTCTATTTCTACCCCAATATCGGCATACAAATTTGTAAAATGTCACCGTAGATGATATTGGCAATTTGGAACCAGAACAAGCATGGATGAATAAAAAACATTTAAAAACTGAATGTTGTACAATTTCTTGATAAGAATATGAACAAAAAATACATCAGCGGGCCTGTTGTTGAGGTGTTTGTGGATTTAATTATACTATTTGTTATTTTAGATGGACAAAATACACATTAAACCATCCATTTGAGTAATGAAATCGTAAATTTTGGACAAATTGAAACTTCAAATTTGTGTAATAGTAAAAAAGTTCCTTATATTTATGATACTATGACTATGTCACATCATAAAGAGTGTTGTTAATAGATCAATAACGGTTGGAAATGATGATACTTTAATGAAAGTTTTTTAGAAATAATGACATTTATGAGAGTTAGTGTTGTTGTAAATTGAAAAAATGAAGAAGTCTCACATATGAGGGATATTACACACTAGTAGGGTATATAAGGTGGAGGTATGATACTTGGGGCAAGGGGTACCTAATTTTGTGAAGGAATGAGGATGCAAGCAAATTGACCACCACATGCACGCCGGTATGTGTTGTTGCCCGGTTAAAAAAAGATGTTTTTTGTTTTTTCTAACCACAAAAAAGGTTGCCCACCTTCTAAAGGATGACATTCCTGTTGTTCCAAAAGAAGGTGGACAAACATAATGAGATTTGTATGATTACTACAGTTCCAACAGATGACAAATCAGTGAAAGCTCAGTTATCGTAAGAGTTATTATTGACTTGCTGATGATTACATAAGAGTTAGTCTAATAACTTGCCTTAGAATTGATGAGGAATCTCATAAACAAGACCAGAAAGATGAAGTTCTTCTTGTGGCAAATAACAAAAAAAAGAAATTCATCGGAATAGTTCTGAAGCCAAACGACAAACAACTAAAGAGTCAGAATCGCACTTCAAAGAACAACAACAAGAATGAGAACCTCCAAAGGTCCCAATTGCAAGACATTAACCACCTCTTAGAAATGACTCTCTCCCCTTTCTTTGTTTCCACTGTGGGAAATAGGGTCATATGGCACACAAGTGTAGGAACAAGCCAGACCCTGCTAATTAGACTAACTTGACAGAACAACAATTCATTGCTATGACAACTGAGATCAACCTTGTTGGTGGATCAGATGGATGATAGATAGACACTGGCGCCTCACGCCATGTCTGTTATGACTGTGTTATGTTTAAAACATACACTGCTGTTGAAGATAAAAAAAGTGTTGTTGGGAGATTTCCACTTCACTAATGTTGCTGGTACTGGAGATGTGGAACTAATATTCACCTCTGGAAATACCTTAATTCTGAAGGATGTCATGCACACTCCAAAAATAAGGAAGAATATGGTTTTTGGGTTTCTTCTCAATAAGACATGGTTTACTCAGTCTATAGGGGCAGATTTGTACACCATTTCTAAAAATGGTATTTTTGTTGGGAAATGGTACGCCACTGATGACATGTTTAATTTGAATGTTGAAATCAATAAAATGTTTCCTTCTACTTACATGTTGTGTGATTTTAATATTTGGCATGCTAGACTATGTCATATGAACAAACATGTGATTTCAAACTTAAGTAATTTAGGCTTAATTCCAAAGTTATCTCTAAAAGATTTTGAAAAATGTGATTTTTGCAGTCAAACTAAAGTAACTAAGAGTTCATATAAATATGTAGTTAGAGAATCTGAACCTCTAGACTTAATAAACTTTGATATATATGAACTTGATGGAGTGTTAACCAGAAATGGAAAGCGTTATTTCATCACTTTTATTGATGATTCCTCTGACTTTACTTTTGTATATCTAGTGAAAAATAAAAGTGAAGCGCTTTACATGTTTAAGATCTTTGTAACTAAAATTGAAAATCAATTTAGTAAAAAGATTAAGAGGAGCAAATTATGATTCCAGTTTGTTTAATGAGTTTTATAAAACCCAAGGAATTATACATGAAACTATTGCACCGTATTCACCTGAAATAAATGGTAAAGCTGAAAGAAAGAATAAAACTCTTACAGAACTAGTTGTTGCTATTATGCTTAACTCTGGTGCTGCATCTCACTGGTGGGGGAAAATTATTTTGACTGTTTGCTATGTTTTGAATAGAGTTCCTAATTCTAAAAGAAAAACATCTGCTTATGAGATAACGAAGAAAAGATAGCGCAACTTGTCTTATCTTCGAACATGAGGTTGTCTAGCTTATGTGAGAATCTCCGATCTCAAGCGAATTAAACTCGCAAGTAGAGCTTATGAATGTGTATTCGTTGGGCATGCAGTAAACAGTAAAGCGTATATGTTTTATGACCTAAATGCGAAAGTGATCATAGAATCAAATGATGTTGACTTCTATGAAAATAATTTCCCTTTAAAATCGAGAAATAGTGGGGGCAACGAACCTAATCAAGTTCATGTGATAACAAACACTAAAAGCAACAAACAAGACGAAATAGAAACTCGAAGGAGTAAGAGAGTAAGAGTTGCTAAAGATTATGGACCATAATATATGGCCTATAATTTATAAAAATGATTCTGCAAATCTTAAAGAAACCCTATGAGAAGAAGCTATAAACGATGAAATGGATTCTCTAGAGTCTAACAAGACCTGACATTTAGTAGACTTGCTTTCTTGGTTGCAAATCAATAGGTTGTAAATGAATTTTGAAAAAGAAACTAAAACCCGATGGATCTATTGATAAGTACAAGGCATGCCTTGTAGCCAAATGTTTTAGACAAAGAGAAAATATAGATTTCTTCGACACTTTTTCACCAGTCACTAGACTAACATCCATTAGGGTACTTATATCACTTGCGGCTATTCATAATCTGGTGATACACCAGATGGATGTTAAAACAACTTTTTTAAATGGTGACCTGGAAGAAGAAATTTATATGGAACAACCTGAATGTTTTATAATTCATGGACAAGAAGACAAGGTCTGTAAGTTAGATAAGTCTCTATATGGTCTTAAACAAGCTCATAAGCATTGACATGAAAATTTTGATAGCTTTATTATGTCGAATGTGTTTAAAGTGAATGAAAGTGACAAATGTATTTATTACAAATATGAAAATAACATTTGCATTATCATATGTCTCTATGTAGATGACTTACTCATATTTGGTTCAAACATTCATGTTGTTTAAATAATGTGAAATCATTATTGAGTAACAACTTTGATATGAAAGACCTCGGAGAAGCGAGTGTAATCCTTGGAATCAAGATTACTAGGTCAAAAAAGGGAATTTCTTTGGATCAATCTCACTACATTGAAAAGATCCTAAAGAAATATAATTACTTTGATTGTAAACCTGTTTGCACACCACATGATCCAATTGTGAAACTTTTCAAGAACTCTGGTGAAGGTGTTAGACAAACTGAATATGCGAGAATCATTAGCAGCCTCAGGTATGCCACTAATTGTACTAGACTAGAAATAGCCTATGTCATGGGATTGTTGTACAAGTTTACTAGTAGACCTAATATGGAGCATTGACACGCTATCGAAAGGGTCATGAGATACCTTTAAAATATCATGGGTCTTGAATTACATTATCAAATGTTTCCTATCGTCCTTGAAGGATACAACGATGTTGATTGTAACACTTTATCAGATGACTCCAAAGCAACCAGTGGCTATATTTTTAGTATAGTCGATGGCGCTATATCATGGAAATCGAAGAAACAAATGATATTGGCTCAGTCCACTATGGAGTCTGAAATGATAGCACTAGCTACTGCTAGTGAAGAAGCAAGTTGGTTGAGATGTTTGCTAGTAGAGATCCCTCTGTGGGAAAAACCATTGCCAGTTGTATTGATCCACTGCGATAGTACCACGACTATTGCAAATATTGAGAATCATTATTACAACGGTAAGAGACGATAAATACGTCGTAAGCACAACACAATTAGAGAATTACTTTCTAAAGGAGCTGTTTTAGTGGATCATGTACGCACTGATGAAAATTTAGCTGATCCTTTGACGAAAGGATTAGCTAGAGAGAAAGTCATAAATACATTCAAAAGGATGAGACTATTGCCTATAGATCAATGAGTCATTTATGATGGTAACCCGACCTAAAAGATTGAAGATCCCAAGAAATAGGTTCAATGGGTAATAACAAGTCATAGTGATATGAGATGAACATGCTATATTATATATGAGAGAAGCATGATTCCTAAAGCGATAAAATGATGAGATAATAGAAACTCTTAATAAGATCTATACTCTATGTGTAGTGGAGTGCCTAGCTACAGGAGTACTCTTGATAGACTCACATATGTGAATGTGGAAATGGGGGTCGCTTCCTGTGGAATTTCGAGGCAGAATTCTTAGAGTGTTCACTATACTGGGATACACGTGCATGACCCTAAATGAACGGGCTTTTGAGAATACACCAAATGAAAAGGTTATGTGTGAGTTTGATGTAAGAGATAAAGTTCAAGACTACAAGTCACTGTTGTTGAATCTGAATCTTACTTGCTATGCAAAGGTTCAAATCAAGAGACACATTTGTTTATGCACAATCTTATAGAAGCGTTTGACGCTATTCAAAAACCTTCTTTTTTAAATTCAAGTGGGGGATTGTTGGAAATGATGATGCTTTAATGGAAGTTTGTTGAAAATAATGATGACATTTATGAAAGCTAATGTTATTGTGAATTAAAAAATGAAGAAGTCCCACATATGAGGGATATCACACACTAGTAGAGTACATAAGATGAATGTATGACACTTGAGGCGTGTCCCAAGGGGTACCCCAATTTTGTGAAGGAGGGAGAACGCAAACAAATTGACCACCACACACGCGCGCCGCCACCGACGTCCATTCGGCTCATCCTGACCCGACCTTGGCTTTGGCGTATTATTTTTTAGCATGTGAAAATTATTTATTTATTTTAATTTCTTCCTTCCTGAATTCGTGCGTCTGTTTTTAGTCTCACGTATCTGTTGTTGCCCGGTCCAAACTCAGAGTCAAAACCCTAAGTTTGGAGTGCACGTTTTGGGTAATCAACTATTTTGGAGCGTACATTTCTGAGGTCAAATCTTGGAGCACACGTTCAAACGAATCCTTGATTTTCTCAGATCCAGTTGCGAATTTCCTCTATAAATAAAGGGTTCTTCTTAGTTGGAAAATCACACCAAAAGCTCTTCGTATCTAAGGTTTTTCTCTCTTATCCCCTTCTTACTTTCTCTCTCTTTCTTTCGAGTGGTCTTAGTGTCATATTACGAGTGACAGTCATTCGACTGCCATATTGAGGGTGTAATTCTAGAATGATTTTCTACGGTGCAGTAGAACTTCGATATAGAGTATTTGGACTGAACTGTTTTATCCTGAGGACTTCGTAGTTGATAGTATGCCTTGCACAATTTGGCCAATGTCTCGAAACGTATTAAAGAGAGCGACTTAATTCGCGACTCAATCCAATAATATTTTCGGTGGCACAATTTTTTTTTTTAAATTTTTTTTCAAAATTCAAACCCAACAATAACATTTGAAAAAACTGTAGCAACAAGATTCATGAATACATTGTCTTAGTTGATGAAAATTACCTTAAACAAATTATCAATATAAATCAACAAATATTGTTACATTTGTAAAGTCCAAGTGACATTATCGTCATTTTCAAACTATAATCCAATTATTCATTTTCAAACTATAATCCAATTGAATATAATAAATACTCTTTATAACTCACATTCTCAACACGAGCCTTCTCATTTAACACTATTATGTTTATGTTGAAAATTGGATACCCCCAACCCCAAATTCTCCAACTAAGAACCTTAAATCTGTGACGAGAAAGTGTATTACTCATCAAGCCTCTTCATGCCTTCCTCGGCTAGAAGAAACAAGACAAGCACTAGTAGATCATTAGATCACATTGTTTCAACCATTTACCAACGTATAAACACATGGGTGAATGCAAACTCACCGCTTATGGGAGAAGCAAAATCATCCAAATATGTAAGCAAATTCTAGCATGCACCAACTTTAAAAAATGTTTAAAACTGCAACAATATTAGACGTTGTTTCTTAGTCATCAATGTTAATTGTCATTTTTATTTTTATGAAGGAACTATTAATTTGAGTAATATCGATTTTATAATATATATATATATATATATTTATTGTATTGACATCATTTTTAAATATTGATCTATATTAAATCACTTATAAAGGTTTGCCATCAAAAAACTCACTAAACATGTAATTCATGAACCCAAATTGATAATCCATAAAGTCTCAATCAATAAAAATATAAATATTTTTAAAACTAATCTTAAATATTAAAAGTTTCCTTGTTGGAGTTATAATCTTGTAGGATCCTTTGATGCACAATATAAAAAGAGACATGATAAAATATAAAACTCGATAAAGATATGATAGTATATGATAAAATAGTGACAGAATAAACATTATCATATCATGTGTTTGATATACACATGATAACATTTTATTTTGTCATGTATTTAATACATATTTCATTATGATATAATATAATATATATTATATTTAAATAACAAAATTATGATTGTGAACAATTATATTATTAGTTATTTTTTAAATTAACTTATTAGATTTTAAATATTATAAATTAACAAAGACTGAATATGTTCATTGTTAACAAAGACAAAATTATCATTGTGAACAATTACCTTATCATATATTTATCAAAGACTGAATTCAGATGTAGTATAATAATTTATTTATATGTTGTCTTTTATTTTGTCCATAAAAAATCCATATTTTTAATTTTTTTAAAAAAGAGGTTGAAACAATTTCATTAACACTCAAAGGAGCAAAACAATATTAAAAAAAAACTCAGGGAATGATAAAAAGAAAAGCATTTTTCAAACAATTCAGACGTAGAAATTATAGAAAAATCCATTTAAAAAAACTCAAAACATTGGCTCGAAATTATTACACACATCAAATTCAGAAAATAATTTCCTAATGTAAAAACTGAGCCAACGCATTCTTCACCAAGTAGTTTGCAACAAGACCGTTTGTTTTCTCTGTTGGATGAAATGAATCCCAAAATACAAATCTAGAAGCATCCACACAGCTGAAAATACTAGCCCTGCTGCATGCGTATCCCATCTCAAACATTCCAGTAGCACAACATGCCATTGAGGTCACTTGAAATCCTGCATGAGACATACAAATTTATGTAGTCAAATTAATATACACCACTACAATTTATATTAATAAATTCTTTTATATGAATTGTGAGTATAAATTTATATAGTTATAATAATATTTGTATTTAAAAAAAATATAAACGATCTAACAATATATCATTACACATATATAAAATACTTGTACACTATATTGTGCATACAATTAAATTATTTAATTCAATATTTTTTGTAAGCTAAAAAAATCAAATTATTTATTTTATTGTCAAAATTTAATTATACTATTTTTATTTTAACATTATGCTATGCAAAATTAGAATCAAAGACTGCAAAGATTAATTGCTGATAAAATCAAATTATTATAAGTAAAAAAAAAAAAAAACTTACCATATTGGGCTGGCTTTTTAACAATACTCAACAAAATATCATACGGATTTGAAAACACCAATTTGATACCAGGAAGGTCCTTCTTCAATTTTGTTGTTAATTTATTGAGTTTATCATTGAACTCCAATGCAATGTTATTGTAATTGGACACACAATCATTCCCACCAGCAAAATTGGTTGTTCTTTCCAAAGGTAAACACCCCATAGGAGGTAAACCTCCTAGGGATATTTTCCTAGCACCAAGACCATAAAGTTTGTGGACAAAATTCTCAGCTATTTCAGCAAGAAAATTTTGATACTCTCTAGGTGTGTATTGAGATGCCCTGCCAGGAATTGTATAGTAATTTTCTAGGAAGTCATTTGTTCCTAGACTTATTATGTACAATGATTTGGCAATTGTCTCTTTTGCCCTTTTTTCTCCAAGATAGGCACTTAGCTTCTTTTGGTAAACCTTGTAGTACTCCAATTGCTTCCATAATGGTATAACAGACTGAAATCCAAATTTCAAATTCATTATTAATGTTTCTTTTGAAGTAATATCATGATACAACAACATAATAAAATATATTTTTAGAATTGATATAAATCATGTAAATATCAAGTATCGTCTGTCGTTTAATATTAACAACATGTAACAGATATATAAGATGGATTATTTTCACTCGATTAGATTTTCATCTTATTCAAAAGTAAAAGATGGAACCTCCAACCATTTTTTTTAAGTGCTTGAGTATCTAATAACTTTCTTCATACTCAATAGTTAAACATTGAATCTCCTACCACTTGTTTAAAGTTTCTTGACAAATACTAGACATAAGACATTACACACTAAGATTGGTTTTGTTATTATTATAGAAACAAATGAGTTACATGGGAAATTAATGTGATTTCATTAGTTTATTATCATTAAACAATTACAAAAATTACAATTAGAATGAATTAAATGTATAGATACCAGGACATCTGAAGTGACATTATCATAACCAGTAGCAGCAGAGGCAAAAGAGACACCAGTAGCAAACTGTGAGATGTTATAACTAGGATCCAAATATGCTGGTATATATGGTTTGATTCCAAAAGCTTCTGATATGAAATCTGTTGCTATTCTGCCATTGCTGAATCTCCCAGTTGGTTTTCCACCCATAAAGTCACGTCCATATGGCTGGAAATTGCTCCGAGCAACCGTCGATATGAAGTTGTTGTTCCCTGTGTCCACGGACGAGTCGCCGAACACAATGATTGCAGGAACCTTAGCACTAATTACTAAGGAGAGATCAAGCAATTGAAGCAAAAGGATGAACAAAATGTTTGTGAATAGGAGCTTATTTCCTTGCCTTCCTTCCATCATCATCATGTGTAGTGATTAATTAACTAACTCTACAGTGTGACACGAGTTGTTAACCTGTGACTGAATAAATATTGGTTTGAAGTACCAAAATAGGTGGTTGGTCGACCCGTAAAAGATTTCACACTCTATTGAAAAAAAACAAGTCACTTATATAAAATACAAATAATACAACATTGGTTTATAAAGAGAGATACATTTTCCCTTAGAAAACTGTTTTTAAAGACGAATTAGATTCAATATAAAAATAATAACTTTTTATTATAGAATAAAAACAAAGTTAAATGAATTTACAATAAAAAATATCTTTTATTTTATAGATTGATTTTTTAAGATAAATTAAATCTAATATAAAATTTAATTCACGTCGTTGGAACATCGATGACCCTCTAATTGAAATTATAAATTCATAATTAAAGTTGATTTTTTGAATTATAAAATGAAAATCTACATTTTACTAAAATCACTTTTTTACAAATCACTTTTTTACAAGAACAATGTTAATAATTAGTATTTATCAATATTTTGTTGAGGTTTATTTATCACTCCACTTATTAACTTCTCTGCCTAACTCCTTAATCATGACTTTATGTTCAATTTTCTAAAATCATCTGGATTGAGTGGCTAAAAAATGTTCAAGTGTATGAATGCGATATTGAGTTGCATTAACTAATGGGAATTCATCACAACCTAAATTTGACCTTTTGTATTTGGAGTCGGCAGTAAATATTTGGTACTGATAATAATAGAATTAAAACAACTGTTTGAAATATTAATGGAACATTGGTTTATAGGTGAATGAGTAGTTGGGATTCATAAATAACGAGTGTTTTTGAGAGCCTATACGGTGAGAGTAATGTGGTATTAAAATGGAATGGGCGTAGGGGCCCCTTTTTACGGGTTTGCACGTATATGGTGTGAGAATGAAGGGTGAAATGTCTGTGGGAAGTGTTTGCTTGGTGAGTTTTTAGCTTCAGTGACTTAGGCTTTTGCAGAATATTTAGTGCAAAGTTGAGATGAGTAGATAAATTTACTATCAGTATCACAAACAGAACGCAACTTTGACACATAAGAGGACCACTAGTCCATTACAACCAAGAATTTGGGTCTCTTTAAATTTATTGATGTACCAACATTATTTCACGCATTTATTGTATCAGTACGTTTCTTAAATTTCTTTTTAATGATTAAGAGAGAAAATTAAATTATAAAAGAAATTGTGAAACACACTCAATTGAAGTGTATACAGGAGTATAATAAGTTTATGACTATATTGAGAAATGAGAATCGATTCATTGACAATTAGTCAATAAAACCCCAAACTCTAAAATCCTCTTAATTTTTTTTATTAAGTCTTTAATATTATATTTTTTATTAAAATAATTTTCTTTAAAGTCTCGGTGTATTGTGTCATTATTTTTTGTGGGTTTAAGAGAAAGGATTCGTAGAGTCTATTGACTCAATATATTATTGATTTTGAATTTTTTTTCTTGAAATTTTTTTTTCAAATATTTCGAGAAAACAATTGTAAATTATTTTTCATCAGAAAAAAATCAAAAAAATTTTATTGAAAAATTTATTTTTCAGAAAAAATAAAAATTTTGTCAATTTTTTTAAAAAAGGTCGATTTTGTTTTTGAAAAAGTGAGTCATAAGCCCCACTAAACCCACAAAATTTTAGAGTTTTTTTAGTGTTGGAGACTTTCATTTTTGGAGTCTTTTTAACTATGAAATTTTTTGGTTCTTCAAGATGTGGGCTGAGGCCAATAATTAGTTTGTCAAATTGACAACTCTATTGACAATACTTCCAATGGTGGGATGAAGTTAATAAATCTTAGTGCATGCCTTTAATTTAGTAATGATGAGAAAGTAATGTTAGAAATTGTAAACCAACCATGATGCTTTAGTTTATATGGTTTTCAAAGTTAAATACTATTTTGGTTTTGTCATTTGCAAAAAGGTGTCTCAACGAATTCAAGAGTGTGAATATTTATAAACAAAACTATAACAATAGTCTCGATTTTAAAACAATATAAGAACAATAGCCCTGATCGAGGCTAAGAGGTTGAAAGGTCTGTCAAATCTCGCGTATTGAAGAGACTTTCACAAGTTCATTCTCAGAGAGGGTGCCAATGTTCTGACCTCAAGTCCGCATCACCACCTTTTTGAGGTTTGTCTAATTATTTTATCCTTTGTGAAAAAATGTCTCAGTGGGTTAGGGAGTTTAGACATTTTCAAATTATCTTTATAATCTTGATTCTTAACTAATGTCAGAATTTTGTGTCCAATAACATGCATAATCCAAGCTCTTCATAGAGAATCATTTGATTGATCAATGCATGCTATTAATGGTGAATTGAATATGGTTTTACAATTAGTGTTTAGAATGATAAATAGATAAAATGATATTTAAATATATATTTAAATTGGAACAAAAATTTCAACAATGTTGTAATCATTATTCTATGCCCAATAAAATTTGTTGGTAACTCAAGATAGTTTATTTGGACCTAAAGGAAATAAAATTTATAATGTGAAGAGTGCTTATTAGCTTTGCATGATATTTGTTCTCAATTTGAGCCATCTTCGTGTCCCTAGAAATTGAATGTCCATATGAAAGATGCTAATTCCATCCAAATTGAAGAATTTTGTGCGGCATAAAATTCATTAGTACCCTATCTAATATTCAACATAAGGGGGTGTTTGTGCCTCTTTTGTGAATATGAGGTTGAGTTTAGATATGATCAAATTGTGGACATATTTAGTTTTTACTAATTGTCCTTGAATTGACTCTTACATTAACAATGAGAATAATATTTCGAAAGAAGAATAATCTATAAAGTTTGTGTCTCTGTAAAAGCAAATGATGCAATTAATGTGTTTTGAGAAACATTAAATAAAGATAAATTTTATTCTTCTTGATAAACAATACACATATGTAAGCTTTGACATAAGAAAAACTCAAAAAAA
>JBBPBT010000685.1:5202970-5215802 GCA_037974875.1 Cicer bijugum
ATTTCTACAATAAAAAACATAATTGATTATCTTAGTTATTTTGGATTAATCAAATTAATTTTAAAATCATACAATTAAATTTAATATGATTGAAAACTTTAAAAATTTATTTTAAAACAATTAACTTCCATGACAAATTTTAACCACTAAATTCATGATTAAAAGCATAACACAAAGGATTTTTCTTTAATAAAGCATAATATAAAGTATATGCATTTTCAATATATTTTATCACATTATTTAATTAGGTATAATTTTAAATTAATGGTATAACATATAAAAAAATGTGTAGAACTAAGAAATTAAACTATATACATATAAAAAATATATTACAGCTTCAGTCAATAAAAAGTCATTGAATTATCAAAAAAGTTTAACCACAATTACTTTTAAATACATAATATATGAATTATTGTGATTTATTTATGTAGCATATTTAACAATCAATAGTGTACGAAAATTAATGTTACGAAACTAATATTTTTTTATTAAAATATAAAAAATATTTATTTATTAAATTAAATGTTTAGGAATAATAAAAAAACAAAGCTACTAGAATTATCGAGGTGATGTTGTTGGTCTGGTCATGCGTCAGCGCATGCGTCCATCTCCCGGTCACGTTTTCCCCATTCCTATTATCCACCTTCCTTTATTATTGTTTTCTTCTGCTCCTTAGTTTCAGCAACGTAAAGGTAATTCAATTCCATTCTTCATTATTCCATGCTGTTATTTCAGCTCTCATCGTTATTTACATTCCTATATTTTTGTAGCTGATTTTGTTTCGAATTTGTCATTTTATTTATCTGTTTGTGGTTTGATCATGATTTCCAATTAACTATTCTCACAGGATTTCTCCAATTTAATGATTTTGGCTGTTGAATTACATGTAGTGATGATCAGTTTGGTTTGTTGATAAGGTTGACTATTGTAGAATTTTATTGAATATGTGATTATATGAAGTTGTTAGCTGTTCTTGGTCACGAATTGTGGTTGAATTTGTGATAATTTTATTTTGTTGGGATCCCGGGCCACATTCACTAGAATTCTAGGGTTGCCATTACAAGAATTTTTCTGTGTTAATTTGTTTTCCCCTCCCCAACTCTAGACACTGAAGACTTGACATAGATGAAAGAATATTGGAAATAGGAAGGGGCAAATGTTAAACCTTTTAATTGGAGTTAACTTGCATGGAAAGTTTTCCTTTAGGTTATGTTTGGGAGTTTAGGAGGAGAAGGTTTTGGAAAAAAAAAGGAGGAAATGGAAGAAAGGAAGACTTTGGAGGAGAGGGCTTTGGGGAGTTTGTTTTTCTTCATAATACAAAATCTCCTAATTTGGGGGGAACTCAATAAATGTATTGGAGGAGGGTGTTAGAGGCTTAGATAAATTCTTCAAATCATTTCAATGTTGTTATAATTAATACTCTAAAAATTAAAAATATATGAATCATAAACTTATCATTTTTTACAAATTCACTCTTTTAAATAAGGTGGAATTTTTTTGCTCTATTCTCCTCCCTCCAAAGCCCTCTCCTCCTCTCTCCTCTCCTTCAAATTCTCAAACAGAGGCTAAGGGGTCTTCCTACACACACTCACACGTTAGGTTTCTCTTGATATTCCTTTTAGGGCACATTTCGTGTCAACAATAATATAATCAGCGGTAAATGACCAGACGTGTTCTGATTCTGTATAGATCAAATATGCATACTCCTTCAAGCCTGATTAACATCTCTATTACATGGAGGGGAAAGAAGTTTATTGTAGACATGAATTCGGATGCCACTGTGAAGGATCTAGGGCAGGAATTGCAAAAACTAACGGGTATCAAAGAAGATACCATGAAGCTCATTGTTCCACAGATTGCCGGTAGAACTTCAAAACTGCTGGCTCCCTTTTCAACAGAGCATGCACTTTTAAGTTTGAGGGAAACTTCCCTTACTGAGGTACTGTCATTTACATATACTATTTTCATGTGGATTAATAGTTAACATATAAACTATGGTTCTTAGTGTGGCTGACATAAATGTAGGTTTTGTTGTTCTATAGAACTTTGCACAATGTTAGCTGGAGTTTTTCCTTTTACTTTCACAGTATCTACAATACAAATTCAACTGTGGATTAATATTTAACATGTAAACTATGGTTCTTAGTGTGGCTGACATGAATGTAGGTTTTATTGTTCTATAGAACTTTGCACAATGTTGTTAGCTGGAGTTTTTCTTTTTACTTTCACAGTATCTGCAGTACAAATTCAAGTGTCTGATCTGTTTGAACTAAATTATCACTGATTTATAAGGAAGCAGCCTCTGTTCCCCTGATATGCAATTGGTTGTTTGCCGAACATTCTTCAATGTCTTATGCTATTATTCCAGATGTGTTATGTTTTTTCCTTCCATCTTGGATTGTAATTGAACTCTAAATTTTTTAATACGGAAAGAAGAGACCATATCTTGGTATTTCATGTTAGCCTATTCACATTGATGATCAAATACTATGCATTTTCTTCTAATTGTATCTTCTGCCAAGGAGTAAGTAGTTACTTTATGGTGAAATGACAGTGGCCCTTTTGTTATTATCCTGTTTTATTTCTTGATATATTGATTGGTAATCCGAGTTGATATGAATATGAAAATGCCGTTAATAATGGGAGGAATAAACCTCTGGTACAAGCTCAAAGCAGAAAGTGCAAATTTCATATACCCATATTCCTATTCTCATATAACACCCCAATTACCTAATTGCTAATTCTCGAATGCCCCTTCACTGACCCCCACCTCTCCACTTACATAGAATTATTTCCATAGCTCCCCTCCACTCTCTAATTGCCACATGTACTTTCCGTCTAGGTAGTTAATCCCAGAGCTTCCCGGCGAGATCCCGCTGTCCTGGTGCGGTACAGTGCTTGACTGTGACGGCGTGGTCCGCGATAGTGTGAAACAAGATCTGGGCGAGATCCCGCTATCCTAGCATAGTTAATCCCAGCGAGATCCCACTATTATTTCTTCCTTCTTTGTTTTATTTTTTCTACTTTCACCTAAGAAGAAGAAGTAGAATATGCTAATGAAGATAATGCTTATCTTTTCTTCCTATGCTAGAACATGCATTTGAGTTTTAATATTTAATTATTTTATTACTCTGTGTTAAAGACTTCAATATGCATCATCTTTATTTCCTTGACTTTTGTTGGTATTTCAATGTATGTTTTGACTAAGAGTAAGACTTGTAGATTCTTATTACTAATTATGAATATTTCAGAGTTTGAGTCATTTGTTAATTTTGCATTAAATATAGGTTTATATAATATTATTCATGTAACTTGTTTAAAAAAATAGCAATTATCCCCGCCTATCCCAGAACACATTATCCCGCTATGCCACTTTTGGGGTACGCACCGCTATCTGGGATTAACTACCTAGCTTTCCGTTACTCCCTTTCCCTCTCTCTTCTCGACCCAATTGGTTAATCATCATTGGGCCTTCAGATCCTTCTTGTATTATACCCATGAACTATGGACCTATCATAAGGATTCATTGAATTGATTTTTCAAATAAAAAGTCCTTCTTGTTCATTCAATTTAAGCTTGTAATTAACAGTATGCTAAATTATTTGGCTTATTGTTACCTTATGTTAAATTTAAATGGTCTTTCATTAGGTGCGATTCATGATAGATCATTAGTGTCCCTTGATCCATGAGAAGGCCCCGCATAGTGGAAAATGACTTTGGTTGTTTGTTATTGTATATGTTGTCAATCCCGCTATCCCGGTGCGGTGGAGGGGCTGGATGTGACGCCACCGACCGAGAAAATGCGTTTGTCGGTAGCAGTGCTCCCGACCGTGAATCCCGCTATCGTTGCGACCCACTAACCCAGCCAGACCCGCTATTGGACCCGCTCTAGGACTTTTTCAAAAACATAATTTTTTTTTATTCTTCATTAAGGGTATCTAGGTTGTTCCGCACTCACTTAAGCCTTAATTTTTTATCATTATAAACCTGCAAAGGGGTTGGTTTAGCATTGTGAAAAAGAAACCGTTTTTATTTTTCCTCTGTTTCGTTCTTGCTCTTTTGCCACTGTTCTTGCTCTGTCGTGTTCGTTCTTTTCTAGCTCCATTCAACATCATTTTGTTCCATTCTTGCTTTGTTCAACATCGTTATGTTCTTGCTCACTTGTTTTCATTTTGTTTTTTACTCTGTTTTGTCTGCTCTGTTATCTATTTTGTTGATTACAATTACTATTAGAACTTGATTTTGATGTTGGATTTTGGTTATTAAATATGATTACCTCTTTGATTTTTTGTATTTTGCTATTTTTTAAAAATATTTTTGTATACTGTTTGTATTTTATGTTTAGTTTATATACTGTTTTTTGGCCTTCGCAATAGTAGTCATCCCGCTATCCGTGATCCCATTCGCTATCCCATTTTTAGGGTTCGGCACTCCGTGCCGCTATCTGAAACCAACAACATATTTGTATTGTCACCCTAAGTTTTATTTTTATTTTTCGTTTCTAGGCCAAATCAATTATAATGATGGGTGTGTCGACAAATGAGGTTGAAGAGTTTCTGCAAAATGCCAAAGCAAATTTAAGAATAGCGGGATTTGAGGACGAGGAAAAGAGACTGAAACAGAAAATTTCACATGGACCTCATGTTTCATTGAAACTTCCACAAGGGTCTTATATATTTTGTGAATTTCGCGCTCTTGAAATTCCTGGATTGAAGGTATTATTTTACAAAAATGATTAATGTTTATTAATTTTGAGCTCAAGTGGTGAAATATGCAATTCCCGTTTTACCTTCAGTAGCTCCTTATGCACCTGCATTTACTTTGATATTACTTATAGTGTTTTGGTAGAAAAAATCATGCATTTGCTTTTGGACTGGGAAAGTGCAGCCTATGAATATGACATTTTCCCAGTTAACTTTTGTTAATGATTAATGAGTATCCATCACTTTCTTTGCCACCCATCATATTTGTAAAATTTTACGGAGGTTTCTTAACTTATCGTGAATGTCTTTTGCTTCCTGCTACCTTCAGTTGAACCCTCCTCCTTCCGAGGCACTGAAAAGAATGCACATGCTTGCTGCAGATCCTGGAATTGTTGCTGTCATGAACAAGGTACACACAAATGAGTTTTTACATAGTTTTATACTTGTGTCATAATGACAATACAATGCATATTCTGACATATGTTTGGTTTGCATCTTATAGCATCGTTGGCGCGTGGGAATCATGACTGAGATGGCTCCCATTGGTTATGTTGGTGTGACCCCAAAATGCATTCTTGGTTTTAACAAGGTATTGGAATCTTCAAGATGAGGAAACGTGGTATTTTATGTATCCACTTTTATTCTGTTGTTGATTTCTCTTATTTTCATTCTTATTTACAGAATTGTGGGGAGGAGATATCGTTGCGACTTCGAACAGATGACCTCAAAGGTTTCAGGAAATACGAAAGCATTAAGAAAACTCTGCTGCATGAACTTGTAAGCTATAACATGCACCACAAGTTTCATGTGGTTCTTGAACCTAAGTGTTTTAAATAACAAGGGAAAACTATATATTGCAATTGTCTATTAGAGGTTTGAAAGTTATCAAACTAATTCATGTTTTATTTCAGGCTCACATGATATACTCCGAACATGATGCAAACTTTTATGCTCTGGATAAGCAGGTGCATGCACTTTCTTCAGTGTTTGCTGTAAGTCTGTTATTACAGTTTGATTTATTGCCTTATGCTGATTTAATTTATTTCTTTGGCAGTTAAATCAAGAGTCTGCTAGTTTAGATTGGACCAGATCTGCAGGGCACACTTTGAGTGGAGTGAGGAGTTCCGAAATTTATGAAGAGGATTTTATGGAAGACAGTAGCAACATTCCTCAGAAGCTTGGAGGTAACCGGTCAGATCAGCTAATGACTGCTCGTGAAAGTTCAGTTATTGCTGCTTACCATAGGATGGCTAATGTTTCTGCTAACAAGCCCAAAGGGTCTGAAGTAAATCAAGAGCTGGACTGTGATTATTCAAATTCTAATACCAAAGAAAAACCCGATCATATGGAATCTTCCTCCAAAGAAATCGAATTTACTAACACACCCATCATTGTTGACGAAGGACTTAATGAGCCTGACCCTGATGATCATATCAAAAATGGAATGAAACATGAGCCTGATCCAGATGATTCTTATCATGGTAAAGCTGTTTTTTTTTTTTTTTTCTTCTGTTTGTTCAAGAACTACTGATAGCAGGACCGTATTTGAATAAAATCCTATTGATTTTGGTGCAGCAGAACCTTTGCATCCTCAGACAAGTACTGTGAATTTGGCTGCAACTTATCCTGATGCAAATGATTCAGAAACATCTCTGAAGTCTAATTCTCCAGCTATTGGTAAGGGTTCTCCAAAAATTTGGGTAGTTTAGACTTAAAGTAGACATATCCTGATGGGCACTCATAAACTTCGCAATGATGACTTGGCGGCAAAAACAACCATTCATAATAGTATGTTGCTTTCTGGGGAGCCCACCTTGGAAATAAAGAAAATAAATAAAAATATTTTACTGCTTGGTTAAAAATGGTGGGTACTGGGAGAAACGTCTCTCCTCAAAGGATTTCCTCTTTCTCATTTGTACACTTGTCAGATATCAAAATATAATTACCTGAATTACCAATACTTCTCAGTGCTTATTTATCTAACTAATTTTGTCTAACAAACTATTTTCTTCTATTAAGCAATTATTATTCTCTCTTAATAATTTAATTGATTCAGTTGGTTCCTTATTGTCTTTAAATATCGAATGATAAGTTTATGACAGCTGTGTATACAAAACAAAAGAACCTGCTCATGATGAATTTTATGCAGAAATGAATATGACGGCAGAACCTGATCCTGACGATCTCGTGATTCCTGCACCTGAATTATCTATGTTGCAGACTGATGAGCCAGATCCTGATGACCAGGAACTTCAGAGGATAAATGGTGCCATGACTGCTGTTTGTAACCGATTGCAGAAAGCCTTGGAGATGCTGAGAAGTGATGTTAGTCCAATGCAAAGTGCTTCAATTCTTCAAACTCTCTTGAAAATAATTAGGTATACTTATGCACAATTAGATTGAGTAACATTGATATCATTTGGGTTAAACGGATACGCTCTTGTTTCAAGGCTTTAGCTTCAAATATTTCAGAAAATACTTCTGGTAATTCTCTTTGTTGTCTTGACCTTAAGCATTCCATTCTCTGCGTTTCATTGTTGCTATCTGATTCCAGGAACGCGATTGAACATCCTGAGATGGAAAAATACAAGAGATTGCGGAAGGTATGTAATCTATGTTACCTCTTGCAAGGCTGCCCGAGGCTTTGCTTTATCCTAATATTTTGCGTAATTTTATTTCTATTGAAGTATAATTTATATTTATAAGAATGAACATTGTTTTTGCAGGCTAATCCCGTCATTGAGAGGAATATCCTAAATAATAAAGGTTTGCACCTTCTGATGATTGATTTTTTTTTTCAGTAGTGCTGATTGTGTAGAACTGCAATCTAGACAGCACATGTTTCAGATGTTCCATTTTTTTTGCAAGATCCTAAAGTTTAGGTTTGTCGTGATTCTGGTAGAAACAATGGCAGCTATCTGAGCAACAAAGACAGCTTAGAAATAAAATTAATGTGTCTTGTGGCATGTTGTTTCTACAGATAGAAATGCCAAAAGAAATATCACAATTTAATAAATAAACAACTTTTTATAGCAGCTGATGTTATGATTAAAATGCTCAAAACTGGGCTATCATCTTTTTCATTTTTTTTCCTGCTACAGCTGCGTTGGAAATTCTCTCGTTGGTTGGCTTCAGAGAAGATATTATATTTGACAATCTTGGGAAAGCAGATGCATACTTGGTGCTGAAGCGGAATGATCCTGGCCTATTGTGGCTAGCTAAGTCAACCCTTGAGTCAAGAAGAGCTTGCTAGCTCTAAAAACAGTTCTTAAAGACAAAACAAAGTTGTATTTAGAAAGAAGTGTGCTATATAATAAAAGATGCCCATTGTATGTAAATAAGTTAAAGTTGACATTTTATATTGCCAGTGCGTGTAACATAGTTTGATCTTCAACTCGGAGGAAAGAAAAAGGACTATATATTGGAAATGCAAATAGAACCGTGGTATCATAAAATATCAAATGATAGTTGTGCAGTTGTTCTTGTTCATTGTGCAATGTGATATGTCATTCTGTTTCACGTTGGTGATTATCGGTGCTATTAGTTGTAATTAACTGCAAATGGAGGTTTACCGTTTGGATGACCATTAGCGTTTTGGATTGGTAAAATGAGGAAATAGTGTGTTAAAATGTGGGTACATCATTTTCTGGCACATCAAGAACGTGTGGGCGCCAGCCGCCAGGTAGGAAGTTCAATGAGCATCTTTTCTCTCTCGCGTTTTCTCAAAAGTTTAGAGTATTTATTTGAATTGGACAATCTAAAAGTGTGTTTTATAAATTGCTGAAAATTCAATCCTTGTGATAGGATGAACCTAATGAAAATAGTTGTAGGAGTTTTAAGAAATAGTTCAGTTCAAAATTCAATTTGCTTATAATTAGGCTCATTATATTCTTAACTTATGCGCAAAACTGAATTTTCTTGTTATCTCGTGACGTAGTAGTGTTGTCCCTAAATGCCACGTAATGATCAGGGTTCAAGCATCGTCTTGTAGCTAATATAGGATATCTGCTTAAGGACCAACCA
Organism: Cicer bijugum; assembly: GCA_037974875.1. Taxonomy (NCBI): domain Eukaryota; kingdom Viridiplantae; phylum Streptophyta; class Magnoliopsida; order Fabales; family Fabaceae; genus Cicer; species Cicer bijugum. Next base: position 5,211,697 of record JBBPBT010000685.1, read on the forward strand.
ATTTAGGTAAATATCTAATGTGTTCCTCACATTGTGATCACATTTTTATTTATTTAATGAGAAGATATAAAAGAATTAATGGTTGGGTTGTTATTAAGATAGACTTCATGAATTTAATTAAGAGAATTTATTTTCAAATGAATAGAACTCGTGCCTCTAAAAAAAAACCTAGTCATTAGACGTTACAATTAATTAAATAAATCCATGAGACATAATACGTAACATATGGGGCTCATGTTATACTTAATTGTAATAGCGTTTCTAAATAAAATCTCCAAGAGAATGCATACACCATTCGATTCAGCATCATAATTATCATAAAGTGCTTATGATAAGCATCTTTGACAGTATAAATTAAGTGTTTTGTAGTAATTATAATGTTCGTTCATATAATATATGAAATTTGTTAGACATTATGTAATTTGGTATCATATGATAATGTAATGTATTATATCTTGAATGTTATATAACAAATTATGTAGGTCTCAATGATTAATTTATCTATAATTGAAAAAAAATTATATAAACTACTTTGCGTTATTTAAAATATACGTAGTCTAACCCTTCAATTTTATTATACGGTTAAACTAAAATGATTTTTTTTTGTCAGAAGATTATAATATTCTATTATTCAATTTATCTACTTTTATAAACAATTTTTTTTATTTAAAACTCAAAGTCAATTTTGCGAAACAATTATGATGAAATTGTATGTCTTCTAGTAAGAGAGATGCATATATTTATATTGCAAAATTAAAAAACTAAAAAATGAGGAAGGTTTACAATTTTGATGACCATTTTGGTCATTCACTTCCAAAGCTAGTATGCGCAAAGTCAAAATTATCCATCCTTGCTTACCTAGTTGCCTTTTACTTTGATTACTCGGTTGATGACCTAGACGGTAATTATACACCCCTCCCCTCGTGTTTTTTCCGCTTCTTATCGGAGAAGGCGACGGCAACCTAACCACCTTCAACCATGGCATTACAAGTGGCACCTTCCTCCTCTAAGGTTCTCATCCTCGTTGGAGCTGGTATCCTATCAATTCTCTCCTTTCACTCCTATATATATTCTTCTATGATTTTGGACCTTTGATTAGTTAGCTTTTGACAAATCTATTATTCGTTTTTAATTCCAAGTTAAATTGTTTTGAGTAGCTAATATGATGACGCAATAGGGTCAATTTGTTTTCTCATCAGTTATAAGCTGTAATTGATTGGAAGGTGTATTTTTGTGTGTTGTGCTGTTTATTATATTCACATGATCAACTATGATTTGTGGCTTTGAAGTTATTGTGTCTTGTTTTGCTGCATTTCAGGTTTGGCTAGTTCTGTTGTTTTGAATAGTGGCCAGTTGTCTTCTGTTATTGCACAGCTTCAGGAATTGCTCAAGGGAGTTGATCAGGTTGAGATTTCAACCAGTGGATATGACGCCTCCGTTATTGCTGCTCAGGTATTTTCAAATTGTATAAGGTTATTTTTTTTCCGGTGCATAGCATACTACTACCAGGTATTGAGGATTGAGAATTAACAAGTTTCAGTGAAGTGACTGCATGTTTATGATGTTAGACTGGAAGCTTGGTCATATTTATATTTTTTATTTCTTATGTTTCTGTTCTAAGTAGGTTAAAGTACTAGTTATAGGCTATATAGTTCAGTAGATTGGCCCTGCCAAGATTATTTTCCTGAGCCAAGGAACCCAAAATGAAGAAAGGACCAAACCAAGATGGGGAATTACCTGTGGAAAAGGAAAAATATTTTGGGGAGTCTATGATTGATTTGTGAAGTTTCAATTTGATGATTGTGTGGGAAATTTTATGTTAGTAAGTCCACAGCTATACCGGCAATTAGCAATTACTAAGGTGTATTGGTGGAGGAAAGAGAAGAATATAGAGGTTCAGCCCTGGGGAGTCTTGATGAGAATATAGGAGGGCTGGAAAGGATTCAGTTAATTAGTGGATGGATAAAAAAGAAAGAAGAGGAGAGGAAGAGTTCGTTACTGTGCAAGAGAGAACCGGGTCACTTACATTGCTTAGGGTTGGTAGTGAGAGTGAGTGGGAAGAGAGTTTCTACTATGTTTGTACAAACCTACTACTCCTATTGATATATTACTGTTACTTTTAGTAGACTTTCAGAAATAATCCAATATTATCCAACTATTTATGATTCAGTTCTATCACTGTATTTGATGTTGATGGTAAATCTATTTCTTCACAATGAACTAATTGGTTTTCTTGTTGCAAATGTGTATTTAACTTCAGGTTCGGCAACTAGCACAAGAAATTAGGGAATTGACCTTATCTAGGCCTGTGACTATCTTCAATGAAAATTCTTCTTCTACCGGTATGTAAATCCAATTATATTACAACTTCTTCTACTCCTACAAACTTGGGCTATGCATTGTTTTCTTTCCTTCTCTTCACTTTTCGACGGTAATATTAAACATTGGAGTTGAGCTGTAATAGTTAGGCTATGTTTAATTGTACTTTGAACTCGTTATTGTGATTTTAAAGTTTACTACTTTAATTCATAAATATATTTCCTTGTCCCTTTTTATATGATTGGTTTAAAAAAAATATCGACTGCATTAACTATTTCTTTACCATAATATCTCTAATTATTTTACATGTTTTTTTTAACTAGCAATAAATACTATGATGGAGAAGATAAATTAATCATCTCTCTTGAAAGATAAACATGAAAAAATAATATCAACTGTTCACAAATTTATTTAATACTAATACGACATGAATAGAAAACATGTAAAACTTACCAAAATATCTCTAATTCTTTACATTGTTTTCTTTCCTTCTCTTCATTCTTAATCTCCGTGATTTAGTCAATGAGATCCTATATTAAGAGATAGAGGTATTTTTTATTTATATAGAACTTTCCAAGGTGTGTTAGATACTTTGTTATACTTTTTTAAATCATGGAGTATACACATGTATATCAGGCTCAACTGATTCAAGTAATGGCCCAGTAATCCGATAACTTTGTTGAGTCAAGTTTAATAACACACTTTCCAAGTGTTGACAGATTCTTTCGTCAAATGTAATAGTTTTCGTTATCTACAAGACTATCTTATTAACTATATAAATATCTTAACGTTAACATTTGGATGCAGGGGGTCTTGCTTCTTACTTACTACCTGCTGCTGCAATAGGAGCTATGGGATATTGTTACATGCGGTGGAGGGTGAGACTACAACTCAGCTTCTTTTCCTCACAAATGCAGTTATCTATGAACCATAATATAATGTGAGACGTGACATGATGATATTGATTAACTCATACTTCTACTAATGTAATGCAGCAATGGTCATTTTCTGATGTAATGTTTGTGACAAGGAAGAATATGGCTAATGCTGTTGCAACTGTGTCAAAGCAACTAGAGAATGTACATGAAACATTGGCTGTAAGTAGCTTTTGTTGGTTGTTGACACCCTTATTTTTACTATTTGAACATCTTTTCTCTGAGTGTTGCTGAACTTTTTTGTTTATTTAATTTAATTTGCACAGTCAACAAAAAGGCATCTAACGAAGAGGTTGGAAGGTCTTGACTTGAAGCTGGAAGAGCAGAATGAGTTAGGCCAACTTATTTCAACTGACGTAAGCGAAGTTAATTTTCCTGTAGTCTAGTTAAAAACATTAATGTAATTTACATTAACCATGTGGTCTAGATATTCAAAGATAATTTATCATTTAGCACAAAGGTAGAGAGGGTCTGTGTGTTATCTATGCTTCAAGTCCAAGCAAGATCTTTGGATATAGAAAAAGCGTAGATCGTGGGATCGTAACACCGATCTTAAGATCCCACAAAATAGACAAAATTATACCATAAAATTAAGAAAAATAACCTTAACATAAAAATTTATAGAAGAAATAGAAGGAGGGAATCTGAAATTGAATCATTTAATTTAAGTATGAAATATTCCAAAGTTGAAAAGCAATTAATCATTGAAAAAAAACCAAGTCCCCTGCCTTCAAAATCAGATTTTAATATAATTTAAAAGTATTATATGTCTCAACAACAATAATTTGAAATATAATTTTAAATCACAACAACAATTATTATCGTTAATTAATTATTCAAAAAAAAAAAAAA
>JBBPBT010000685.1:5215903-5257813 GCA_037974875.1 Cicer bijugum
AAAAAAAAAGAAGCTATTTAATAGACTAAGCAAAACGATGTGAATAGAAAAAAGAACAATTATTATTATTAATTAATTATTTAAAACCAAAAAAGAAAACAAGTTATTCAATAGAGTAAGCAAAACAACATGAATAGAAAACAAGAGTAAGCAAAACGATTAGTAAAAAAAATAGAAAACAGATTAAGCAAAACAATACAAGTCATAATTTGTTAGTTTTTTTTAATGCGAAGCCCTGTTTTCCAAAAAATTAGGATACAAACCCAACCCATTAACACAACTGCAGAATTTAAAGGTGAAGAGGTGCAAAACTGAGCCAAAGCATGCGGGTCGAAACGGTGCTAAACGGTGCTGTCTAAATGCTTAAACTGAAGGTTTTTTTTTTTTATAGACCAAATATAAAGCTAACAGCCTATAAGGTCCTATTTTAAGCTTGAAATCCCTTAGTGCTAAATAACAATAAAATAATACCAAATTGAAAACCCTAATTATGTTTTTGAAATTCTATATATGTAATAAATAATTAACCTAATCTACTTAAATGGTAGTATTATTCAACTTGAACTTTTTTTGGTCCTTAATAATGACGTAGGTTTTGTGAACTAGATTTTCAGTTTTTATAAAGCTAGGTGTTTTGTCAAAATGTATTTTAGCACTGTTCATCATGTGCATTTAAAATTTTCATACAGGTGAATGGAGTGAAGTTAGACCTTTCTGAGATTGGGTGTGATGTTGAACTTATGCATCAAATGATATCTGGGCTGGTAAATTGCAGAACTAGCTTGTTCCTCTTTTCTGCTCTCTCTTTAACATCTAACGAAAATGAATAATCACCTTTTTGTTCTAACTTGAATCAATCTCCTAACTTGATAGGAAGGGAAGCTCAAGCTTTTCGAAGATAATCAGGTTTTAAGTTTAACTTTGCAGACATGGGTTACATTCTAGCATTTGTTTTTCAAATTTATTATATATTTGTTATTTATTTCCCTTTTTTTGCAAAAATATCATGCAGTACCTGACTGAATCGGGTGTCCAGTATTTGTGCCAAATTGTTGACGGACTTAACAATGGGCCAAATGGTAGAGGTTACAAGGTTAGATATTTATATAGTTGTGTATAAGTTGGTCAGGAAAAGGGATTCTAGGGATTTATTTACAAAGGGTTTTCTGATCAGACTCTTCTAAATGAACCTACTATTTGCTACTAGTTAATAACTTTCATGTTGGAATTCATATGCACTGTGAATAGTAATTCACTAGGTTATCATGGAGACTTCTGAATTTTCTTATGCAAATTCCTTATTTTTATGGGTAATTTGACAGGAAATTGCAAAGCCTATAATGGCACTTGAGGAGAAAGCGCCTAAGGTTTTATCACTCTGTCTAATGTCTTTCAAATTAAGTTTTTTGAACTCCTAACCAGAGGTAACTTATTTTAAGTATGTGTTTCAGGGGCTGCAATTCATTGCTGAAACAACAGACTCTATTGAGAACTCACCCATAATAACAAAGAAAGTAGGTCTCAACTTTTCAAATGAAAAACTATCTGTTTCTAAATCAAGAATACACAGGGCATATCCTGTTGGCATTTCTGTGAGCAAGGGCATTACTGATTTGGCGTTTGATTAGCCTTTTGCTTCAAATCATAGCTGATCAGCCTGCATGATCACAATGGATTTAATGACAGTATAAGTGATTTGGAAGACATTGGTTAAACCCGGCTGCATAGGGAGAACCATCAGCTCCATGTTAATCAATTTGTATCTCTTGTATATGCAACTTTGAGAGAGAATTATACTTACATTTTTATAATACTTTATCATCAAATGTGTTTAAAATGAACTTGCATGTTTCCTTCAGATGTTTTCCAGATGTAATCATGCTGAGTCAGTATCTTATAAGAAGCTTGTGTATGCCAAAATTAATTCAAGTTTTTTAGCAACGTTCGGAACCATAATTTGAGCAAGCCCGAGTATTTAATTTCTTCTCGGATGGTTATCACAGAAAATTCAGTGTCCCATGTAAAGAAAGATGCTCAATTACCCCTAAAGACTACAACCACTTAATTGATTTCTCTCCTCCTACAATCTCTCATTTCCCTCCTGTCAACCTCGGTTATTGCCAATGTATTAATGTTAATCACGCCAACCTCAAATAAAAATAGAATATCGTAGAGATTGAAAGAAATAGGGATGTGACACATCCTTTGTACTTGCAAGCACTCGTCCGAATCTGTTTAGATTTGATCGACAAAAATCTGTTTTGATTGAATTCGGATGTGATAGAAATTAAAACTCGGAGACAGGTACAAGAACACCGTGTGTTGATATCCACTTCGTGCCCACCTTTAAACCCATTCCTTAGTAATACTATTGTCATTTTTAAAATTTATATACATGTAAATATTCAATATATTTAATATTTTTTTAAATATTAACAGTTATAATTTTCTATTTATAAGAAATATGATTATAATATTTTTTTCATTTTATTATTGTATACTAATTACTATTTTATTTTATTAATTATAATAAATATATCATTAAATTTACTATTTTATATAAATGAACAAGGGATGCGAGACAAAAAAATCTAAACTCCATCGTAGACGGAAATGTAGACTTTAAATTCACACCCGATAAGAAATGAAGGTGGGTGTGTGTTTCTTCGCCTAGCTAGGTGTGACTTGTGGGGATAAAACATGTCCTCGATCCGTTGCCATATCTCAAAGAAATGTAATTTAAACTATCAGATATCAATAATATTTTTAGGATTGAAAATGAAAATCTTTATATTATTTATATATTTATTAGACAAAAATATATATAGAGTTTAACTGATAATATACATTTTTAGTGTACAATTAATAGTGAGATATAATTATATTTTTTCTGATTTTAAATATAAACAAAAATCAAAATATAAGAACAAAAAATATATATATTTTGACTTTTTGTTTATATCTAAGAACAAGAGAATATGCATGTGTAAAACCTTTATTATATTTGTAGTGCATGTGAATTAAATTCAATATATTTTAGAGATTAGTTTTGAGACATGTCATTGTTAAATGGTTTTGATGAAATGAGTAAGTGCTTATAAATTAAATCCAATTATTTAAGGAGAATAAATAAACAACTTTTATATGTCATGCAAGCAGAGAGATAGAGCGCATGTATCTGGTGCTTGTCATGATGTGGGAGAGAGATTATCTCAATTAATTGTGAAAAACAACTCTAAAGTGTAATTTTAATATCCAAGAATTAGAGTGTAATATTTCGGTTTAATTCGATTTTCTACGAAAAATAAATTTACATAAAAGAAATTTGCATGAGTTGGTTTGATTCAATTTTATTTATTTTTTATGATTGAGTTCGAATCAAACTAAACCGGTGATATACGGATCGATTCGGTTTGGGTAATTGAATTGAAAAAAACTAAAACTATTAAAAATTCTAACTTTATGAGTGAGTCAATGTATGGTTTGGGATTGGGCTGCAACAAATTTTTGCCTTATTGAGCCTATGGTGTAAAAACTAAATTTTTGTTCTTATTAGGTCTCTTTGTGTATAAAATAAATATATAACAAATATGAATGATGTTGGTTTGATTTTTATTATTTTTTTAAACTAAAATTCGATATCAAACCAATAATTTTTTATTTACATTAGTTTAGTTTTATTTATTTATTTATTTTTATCAAAATCAGAAAATAACAAGTAATTTTTGTGTTGAAGTTGTTTGAATGTTTGCGTAAATATTGTGTTGATTTCACTTATTGACAAGAATACAACTAATCTGCCGTGCGGAGTGACTAATTATTTTTGCTTTTTTGAATCTTGTTATTTTAAAATCTCTTTATAGTGAACTTATTCAACTACTATTTGATAATATTTATGGAGTTTGGATATCTAAGACTAGAGTTGTCAATTTGATAAATTCATTAACTAGTGGACTCAATCCACACGTTCGAGGAGTAAAATAATTTCATAAATAAAAAAACAAAAAAGAAAATTCCAACATAAAAAAACTTATAAAATTTTGTAGGTTTAGTAGAACATATGAAACTATTTTCTTTTTTTTAAAAATGATTTAAAAGTTTTCAGAAAAAAAATGTTTTTGAATTTTTTGTGAAAAATAAATTTCAAAAATAAATAAAAAATATTAAAATTAATAAAATATTAAACCTATAAGGCCGTGGGTCTAATGCCTTAGCTTTGTTTGATTTGTTTTCGGGCATTTGACCCTCCTTTGTGCAACATAAACAAATAAAAAGCGTATCTCCGTGCTAAAAAGATTCAGCGGTGCAAGTGCAGTGCAGTGCAGCCCACTAAACAAAACCAGCTCGCTCGCGCGCAGTGATTTAAGCTATAAGCAAATCATAATCCTAATTCCTAACACACACAATGAGCTTCATCGACGATGGCATTGACCTAGACCCTTCAGACTTCGGCTCATCGGTCCCTCTTAAAAAAGTCCCGAACGGCGACGTATTCCAAGCTTCCCGCGCTGGCGACCTCGACCGTCTCCGCTACCTTCTCGAATGCGGCGTTAACGTCAACGCCCGCGACCAATGGGACTCCGTCGCACTCTACTATGCTTGTCTCGCCGGTCACCTCGACGCCGCTCGTATGCTTCTCGAAAGCGGTGCTATCTGCTCCGAACATACCTTCGACGGTGACCGTTGTCATTACGCTGCTCTCAATTTGAAGGTTCGTAAGCTTCTCAAAGCGTTTGAAGCTCGCCCTCCTCCTTTGGACCCCTTGCAGTCTTCTCTTCGTGATACTTTCTTCGCTTGTCCCGCTAATTCGCTTTCCGGTGGCTTTCAGTTTCCTGGTAAGAATTCGATTCTACTTTTTTTCTATCTATGATTTAGAAGGTGAATTAGTTTATGCGAATGCTAAGCTGCAATTTTAAATTAGATTTATTGATAATTTAGGAGTTTTTGTTACAATTTTGAAGATGATTTAAGACAGGGTATTGCTAAAAGGTACCTTAAGACACTTGTTATTTAGTCCAGAAGTAGTAATTTTGTGTTTTGAAAACACGAACAATTTTTAAATTTTCTAGGAGGTGAATACATCACATACAATTGATTCCTTAACATTTGCTTTTGAGCACTAATTAGCATTTGTCTATGAAAAATATGCATATGAAGTGAAAGCGAAATAAGGCGAAAATATGTGTCTATGAGAGTTAGTATTTGATTTCTAAATGTGTTTTCTCATGCTTAATTATTTGTAGATGATCACGGAGAAGATATATGAGAGAGCTTATTAGAAAGTTGAGCTGAAGCTCACTTTAATTTAGGAGATTCATAGTTTTTGTAAGACTATTTTATTTTATTTTTCTTTTCTATAAGTGCTCGTTCAAATGTTTATCAATTAGGAATCTGATTTGCAGTGTTTGTTGTTTTAATGTTCAGAGGGGTGAAATAAGTGGATGAAGGAGGTGGGGAGATAACTGTGAAAAGTAGGGGCATATTGAGAGTTAGGTGTGTGATAGGAGTTTGTTTTTATTGTTAATTTCAATAAGAAAGATACATAGGAAATTGAAGGGGATTACATACAACAAAGGACCTAATTGTTGTAAGTTGTCCTATAATGCTTGAGATGACTAATTGCCACATCTCAGCTGCTAAATGATACACAGACTGTTGTTAGGGATTATTCTGGGCAGACACACAAGTTAAACAGAGGACACATTGACATAATACAAAACTACATAATTCTTTTTAATTTTCTTTCCATTTCAAAAATTACAGCGGTGTTGGCATAAGTTTAGCTTCATAATAGGTGTGCTTGATCTTCTCCTGCTTGGAGGACACTTTCTTTTGCCTGCAAAACAAGACATGGGGTTGGGCACTGTTTTTTTGCACAATGTTAAGGTAAGATTTTAACTGTTTGATAAATTCACTGCAACATAAAAGAATTATGGTTAGATGATAAGAAGTTATTTGACAGGTTGCAGCGAACTAGCTTGTGGTTTTTCATAGTTTGACAAAATTCAACTTGCATCCATGTTATCAATGGCAGAATGTGGTTTGTGAGAGTAAGCCAAAAATCCGCCAAAACAATATGGTGGATGGTGTTGCGACCTAGGGCGGAAGCATGGAGGCTATAAAGTATACCTAAAAACTGAATAATATAATAAAAATTCTAATAACGTATATCGAGAATTGAAGCTGCACCAGGCACAATTAAACCAAGCAACTCAACTGTGTACCACAGTTGAACCCAAGCATGGACTGAGAATAACAAATTGAAGCTGCACCAGGCACATATCATCTCACTATGTTTTGTGTGGGCTTTGTTTAATTTCCTGTAAAATGGGTTGCTCCATTGCTTAAGTGGTGGCCCACACAGATCACAAATATTGATCAATTTCATTGATTAGACAAGTGTGTCTGACGATCTTACTACGATCATAGTGTAATCAGGATTGAAGCTCCCACGAAAAGCAAAGATCTGTGTGATCCCATTAGTAACATTATGAGTGAGGAGGATATTTGAGGTGGAAGAGTCTTCCACCTCAAATAGGAATTTGATAGTAGATTTCTAATGCAAATTTGAAGAGAAACAACGGACAATATATCCAAATTCTCTGAAGGGAATTCTGATTGTCTAAATTATGAATTCTCAACTCTGTTGAAAATTACATACAGATTCACTTATTTTAGACATAGCATGTATCATGAACTGACTGGATGCTGAAGTGGCTTAATTGATGACTCTGCACTAATTTTTTGACTAATTTTGATTTCTTAAATCCCTTATTATGGTATTGGACTTTTCTAGACATGATCAACTTATCAAATACATAGAACAGTGACTCTCGAGTAGGTAAAATATATAGTATGCTTACACAACACCAAATTAAGACTCAACTAGAAACACTATCAAATGAAAAAAGAAGGCTTCTTTATTATTCATCAAGTCTCTCCTCTCTCTCTCCTGTGAGATAGGGATTTCGTTTTAATGACAATTCTTTTTCCAAATGATAATTTTGTATTTATACATGGTCTGGGACTCAATGTTTATCATAATTGAATAGGTATTTCATCCACTCAAGGATCCAATTCCAACTACTTTCCTCCAGATGTGGTTTTTACTGTACAAGGAAGACCCATTGAAGCTCACAGAGTCATATTAAGTGCAAGGTCACCATTTTTCAAGAAAAAGTTTGAGACTGATTGGAAAGAACGCAGTGAAATAAGATTTTCAAGGGAAAAGTTGTCCTATCATGCACTTTATAGCCTTATACATTTCTTTTATTCGGACAGATTAGAGATTGCTGTGGATGACATGGAAGATCTTGTGAGAATTTGCAAAGTATGCAAATGTGAATCACTGCAGAAAATTCTTGAGAAAGAAGTAATTCATCAAAAATATGCAGAGTATAAAGCATTGATAGATGATGACAATTCTCAGAAGCGGTATATTTTACAGGGTCTATCCCTTCCTGAAGAAGATAGGCTTCCTGCAGCCTTGCGCAGAATCCTTTTGACAACCCTTTCAAATTCCACTCATGAAAATGGTCAAGATAATGGAATCGATAAATTGGTATCTAGGATGGATGCCATGAATATGGCTAAATCTCTTGATGATCTGGCTGATGTTTGTATAAGAGTTGATGGCAAAAAATTTCGATGCCATAAAGTTATTCTAGCATCGAGGTCAGAATATTTCAAAGCAAGATTATCACGTATGAAGGATTTCCACGAAGGGAAAGATGAGTTATATATTGACTTCCTTCCTTGCCTTGAAGAACATGACATGAGTATGGAATCATTTGAGAAAATGATTGAATATATGTAAGTCTCTTCCCTTGACTGTAAAAAGTTGGTAATTGAAAATATTGGAGGGATTTCATATGCCAACAATTACCACGGTAACTTGATATCATTTTTCTAATCAGTATCTCTGACTTTGTATTATTCTATAGATTCTGATTTACCTGAATCATTGTTAAATGCTTTTCAATGTGGATTTTCTTTCTTAGATTATATATATATATATATATATATATATATATATATATATATATATTCGGGAGAAAAGCTTCACTAATTAATTGTATGTCAATCTGGAATATTTAACAAGCTGACCTAACACAACCAATTTTATTTAAATTTCTAGTTTTTCAAGTAATCAGTTGTGATTCTAATTTGTCAAGATTGTAAAACCTATTCAATTGCCTTAGTTTTATGAATGCTTGTTATAGTGCCAGGCAATTTTTGTGTTGTTTTATGTTAGTTTTTGAAGCATGGTACTTCAATTGTGCCTTCTTCACAAAGTTTCTGGGAAAAATAAGTTTATTTGTACATTAATGTTCAACTGTGCCTTCTTTCTTGGTTCAGGTACACTGATCGATTGCATGAAATAAATCCAGATCAGGTTTTCATATATCCATATAGATTTCTGTTAAAATAGTTTGTCCTTTTATTGTCAAATATTCATAATATGTTTTGGACAGGCTGAAGAAATGTTCGATATTGCTTCTAGATACTTAATGTTTCCTCTTAAGCGTGCGGTGGCTGATGTCTTGTTACCACACTTGGAAATGGTGTCACCCGAAGAACTTTGCCATTGGTTAATGCTAGCGGACATGTACTTCTCTTTTTTGCCAGTCTCTCCTTCATCTTACTTTCATGGCTTTAATTATTGTTGTTTCTTTAATATAGTGGGGGAGGGGAGAGATTCTTCCTTCACATTTTTATTTTGTTTCTTTATTATGATTATATAATTGTTTCAATTTGTTTACTCTCTGCTTTACCTTTTCATTTCTACTTATTTCAGACCTCATTATGTTACTAGAGCTTATTTAATAAGCTCTACTCCAGTAAGAACCTGTAACAGGTGTTCATCCAAATGGTCGGTGAAACGTCTTCTGGTGTAATGATAATTGATCTAAATCAGACTTAGTATTCACTAATGACCTAAAATTTAGATGCACAATTAGATGGATGAAATTCAAAAAGTAGGATTGTAGCTAATACAAGAAAGATCATCAATGTCATTTGTAGATTATTTATAACTGCACAAATTTTAGGAAGAATATCTCTACTGGATGAACTGAATAGTTCTAGAGTTTTGGTTTACCATTTCCCCTTAATTCTTTCATCACTGCTCAAATTGACCTTAGATTTGTGTTGTAAGAGGAAACCATGTTTCCTAACTCCTAACTGCTGAGTATTGTAGCCTGTTGTGGTGAATTTCATATGTTATTTTCATATCTTTTTTCTTACTATATTATGAAAATATATTTAGATCTAATAATGAAGCTGCACAGATCATATTTTGGTTTTATTTGTATTTCTTTTGAATATTTGTTAATTTCCAGGTATGGTGTTTTCAAGATTCGGGAACACTGTCTAGACACCATTGCCTGTAATTTTGAAACATTTGCTGATACTAAAGAATTCCGGGCAATGCTGTTGACTTTGCCTGCACCATCTGGAGATTCATCTCTCCGTACCACTGTCCCGAGCATTCCTGGATCTGCCCTGAATAATGATCAAGGAAATCTTCTTGATGATTTACGTGACAAATGGCTTGAAATTGAAGCTGCTGAGCTTGACGAGAGAGATGAAAGTGCTTTGCAATTTGACAAGTGCCTTGAGATGCTTATGATTGTTGCAGAGCAAGAAAAATCATCAGAAAATGCTGATTTGGAAGGTATTAATGATATCACACGCTTGACTTTCTCTCCAATCGCACCTGTAATTTCAGGTGAAGAAAAAGAACCGTAGATTTATGAACCCTGTTTTCTTGAAATGTATAGATTTTTTAGATAATCGTGGTGGTAGTTTAATTTAGAGATAGCATGATACTAAGTTAGGTTGCTTGGAGTGGTTAAGTTGGTTTTTAGTAACTGAAGTTGCTCGGGCATTCATTGATTCATAAAGTTCTATTTATATTATTATTATTACACGATAGTCTTGACGTTTTGATTGCTTATATGATTGTGTGCTTGTTCTAAGGAGTCTCGTCAAATAGGAGCTATAGCGGTGCTATAATATTGCGAAATTTGGACAAATAGATATTACTTTGTGATACATTGTTTAATATAAAGTGTTGTCAAATAGTTGCTATTGTAGCGTTATAGAACTACAATATATCGGAATTTAAATGCACTGCTATTTTCTATGATTTGCAATTGTCAACACTGGTTCTAACTAACTTGTTACAACTTAAGCCCGTGAGAAAAGCCATGTTAAAAGAATTAGAAAAAATACCTCATATAATTATTTATGTATCTTGGAGTTGTCTCCATATATCTATATCTCATTTCGTTTCTGTGTCCTCATTGATTGTAATAAGGATAAGGATCAGGGGTGTATAGCTGGTATAAACAGTAGTTAATGTTCTATAGTATTCTTTTACGCCAATATAGGCAAGATAATGTTATTTTAAATGTGCTAAAATATGCTTATTACAAATAAATAAGAAGCAAAAATATACTTCGGTTTTCCATGCAGTTGAGAGGCAGATTGAATTATTAATATAATTTTATAAATGGATTGGATGATTTTTAGTATAATTTTATAAATGGATTGGATGATATTTAGTAAATGGCTGAGCGGCAGATTGAATTTGAGTCATGAAAAAGGGATAGATTGAATCTTTTATTGAATTTTTCGTGGATTATAAATGAATTATTTTTATCTATCGATTAGAATTGAAATCAAAATTTATTCAATTAATCTATTTCACCCCTACGCATTAGCTCGCAAAGTAATCATCAAACAATTTGTTAAACACTAAAATGAATGCAAAAAGCTTTTCTTTTTCCAGAATAAGAAGCCGAATTATGATTGAATCGATAAATGCAAAAATCAAAATATAGAGTATATGATCGGTAAAAATTCGCAGATAAATTTCGTTTAATTTGCAAGCTAAATGGTTTGGACTACAAACAATCTGCAACTAAATGAGGCTCATATTTATGGTTCGTAATTTGTGTAAAGGTGGTTGTCATTTGTCTTTATTTTTACTCACATTATGTTAAATATTCTATTAGAAGTTAGTTTTTATAAAACACCGTTTGCAAGGTAGACCAATGACTTCTGGGCTCGGACCATATGTGTCCAATTTTAGAGTTTTGCCCTCATCCTTATGGAAAATACTATGTTGTTCATAATATTATCAATAAAAACTCTCAAAAATATTTTCTTCTTTTTTTTCACCTATTTTCTTTGAAATTTTAAATTTTACCAATCACATATTTGTAAACATTCGAACCTTTTATACCTTAGAAACCCAAAAGTAATATAAACTTCAAAACTTTAAAATTTTTGAAACATTAATTTTTCAAATCTTCGAAAGTTTCCATGAACATGAAACTTTCAAAATGCTACATTCGAAATTTTCTAACAATTTAAAAGTTTTGAGCTGTAAAATTTGGAAACATGAAGTTTTTTCGAAACTTTTGAATTCATGAAAAGTTTTGAAATTGTTTCGGAAGTTTGGTCTTCAATAAAACTTATGAAACAAACTTCGAAAGTTTGAGAACAATACGAAAGTTTCGAAATACATTTTTTTAATTTTTTTTTTAGAGTTTAGGAGTAGGATGCTACACTCATGATCCTGATGATATTCATGATGTAATAAATTTCAAAAATAAATTTAATTAATAATAATATTATAAATTTAATTTCAAAAATAGTAATAAATTTCAAAAATTTGAGTTATAAATTTATAGTAATAAAATAATATTAATAAATTTATAGTGATAAATTTTATACCTAATTTTAAAAATAGTAATAAATTTAATTAGTAATAATATTATAAATTTATTTTTCAAAATAAAATTTTAATTATAACACACAACAAGTATTTTTTTGAAATAAATTAAACTTTCAAAAGTTTCGAATTTTTTGAAATTTTTGAAATTGAATTACTTCGAAAATTTGAAAGTTTCGAAAGTCATGATGATTGTTGGAAAAACACACTTCAAAACTTTCAAATTTATCTAAAGTTTCGAATGTTTCATAGCATCTTGAAAAATTGCATTTCAAAACTTTAACATTTATCAAAAGTTTCAAAATTTGTTAAAATTTCTAGAAATTTAAGTTTCAAATGTTTCATATTTAACCAAACTTTCAAAAATATCAATAAAACTCACTTTTTTATATTTCGAATATTTAAAATTTTCGAATGTTTAGAAAGATTTTGTAATTTTTGAAAGTGGGGGTGAAAAATAAAGTGATAATTTTTTTTTGATGGTTTATACATAGTCAAAAGGGCAATATGGTATTTTCCTTTAGGATGAGGGGGTGAGAGGTACAAGTGGGGGGTGTAAGGTACAAAACTCCCAATTTTGGGATTATCATCTCACTTGTGTAAATTGCAAGGTAGACCAATCAGTTCCAGGCTTGGACTCATATGTCCAACTCTATGGTTATATAGGTTGGAAGTTTTCTACCACGTACCTCTCACTTAAACTTGTCACCCCACCAATCCATATGAAAATACAATTTTCTCTATTTAACTTGGCAAATTTTCAGAATATTCAAAAGTTTCGAAATGACAATTTCTAGAAATTTTAAATCATTCGAAATAGGAAAATTTCGAAACTTGAGAAAACTTTCCAGATTCAGAAACTTTTGAAACTTTCAAGATGTTGAAACTTTCAAAACTTTCCAAATTTTCGAAATGTAATCTTTATTTCAAAAATTTTAAACTTCAAAAAGTTTCAAAAATTTTGAAATTTTCTATTTCTGAAAATTACAATTTCGAATATTATAAAATTTTGCCAAATTAAAAAGACAAAATTGTATTTTCATATGGATTAGGGGATGACATGTTTAAGTGGGGAGTACGTTTTAGAAAACTCATAGATTGGTGAGTCATGTAATAAGTTGATTACTTTAGTACGGAGAAATTTGTATTATTCCATCCCTTAACTTATAATTTTGTTTTATCATTGAGTGTTATGGTCAAGTCATGGACACCATGGTAGATGTGCTTATTCTATGATTTCTCTTATTCTCTATACTTTTGCCCAATGTTCTCTTTTTAGGCTACACATTAATGCTGTTCTTTGCATATCAAGAACATAAGGAAATAGATTAAGAATATTGAAAAGTGTTTCAAAACACATACTATTAGTTCTAACTTTTAAGTGTAGTTAACTAAATTGAGATTTGTTGTTAACTTCTTTGCTTGCATACTCAGACTCTTTTTGCATTTATGAATGATTGATTGAGTTTGCTTATCATGTTTGATTAAAAGTGAGAGTTAAACTTTACAAATAAACTTATTTCAAAAACACGTGGCATGTTCGAATAAATGAGCAATTTACTATGTTCTTAAAAATCTATATGCTATCTTTTTCAAAAGAAAAAGATCTACATATCGCTTTTTTTACAAATTACCACAAGCGTCTATTTATTTTCATAGTAAACTGAAGTTTTGTTTTATAGTTTTATGATTTTGTGGTGACCATGCATGGAAACACGAGATTTGTGGATCAAATGCATTTTCGAATATTTGCTAAAAGGATGTGAGGATCGCATAAAGATTATTATCTCCAACTTTAGATTGGTAAAGATGAGGAACTAAGAGAGTCACATATAGACAAACAAGAAAAACATTTTAATCAAGGAGTTTATCGAATAATCTTTTTTTCTCTTTTTGTTCTTTGAGTCAATTATTAAAAGGAAAGGAATTCAATACAAGCTGAAATTTGATACATATTCTGAATTTTTTGAATAAAATAAAAATTAAATTAAAAAAATGGTGACTAAATATGGGAGAATTACTGTTGCAGATTGGGTATCTCTCCAATCCATGCATGATCAAGCCCAGTCCTTTCTAATGTCAAAAGTATAGTTGATCTCCAAGTAACATTTATTATCATCATCAAGAAACTGCACAAGTAAAATACAACATTATGTGGTTGTATCATTATCTTACATCATTAAAAGAAAATAGAGTGACCTCCACAATGTTATTATGTAGTATTATTCCTAAAGAGAAACAACTAACAAAATACACTATTTAACGTATATTTTCTAATACTTTTTTTATTAGTTAAAATTTACATAGATTTTATCGATACATGTGAAATTTCTACAAAATATTGCGTTAAATCAAGATAGCGGCATTAATACAGTAAAGTATTACTCGTTAATTTTGATTTTGAAAGCTTCATCAAAATTGAATGTTAGTAATACTTCCTAGTCTTTTAAGATATACATATGTTTTAATGCTAATTTTTACGATAAAATGAGTTTTATTATTAAAGTAGTGTATGATAAAAAAAAAAACTATTTCATTGGTATTTTAAAATAAAAAAATACTATACCTTTTTGGATCAAAAGAAATAAATTACCTTTGATCTTGCAGAATATTGTCCCCTGGCAAACATCCCAGAGGGTGTGACTTCTTCTGGCATCTCATGTGTGTAAGGTTCCGGCTGAGGGCTGAATGTTCCAAGCATCTCTTTTGAGCTGTCCACTGAAATAACATTTTGTTTGAATAAAATTAATTAAAATACCGAAGAGTTAACAAATTAAAAATTCTTTATTTTTTATTTTTTAAGAAATGGTAAATAATCTGCCACCTCATTGCGGAGTTTTTAGTTCAAACTCAAATATAGTATGTCATAACAATATTGATATTTGTTAATTGAACTAGACGATAACAAATTGAAAATTCTAGTAAAAGAAAAACAAAAATTGGAAATTTTGAAAATATTAGACTGGATGAATTGAATTGAACGTACCCTTAACAGCAGTTTTCCAGACAGTATTGGTGTATTTTAATCCGGAAACAATGTTATTGCTCACTACAAAGCTGAATTTCAGACGGTAATGACAACCTTCTTTAAGAGTAAACCACAATCCCTTTGGTTTTCCATCCTCAGGAATGGGAAGAACAATGTCATCTCTACCAGCAGAGATGATTGAAAGGCTTGTAAAATTCACTTCAGGTTCAAGAATTTCTACAAACATATTGAAATGAAGTAAATTCTCAAGAGGAACATATTCATGTGACATACTTGTTTATTTCACACACTAAGAAAACATCACAAATAAAAAATTATAACAATAATTTTACCAAATTTATATTATACGTAAAATACAACACATTGACTTGATAATAATATACAATATTGATTAGAAGATATAATTAAAAAAAATATTAGTTCTATTTTTTAATAACTGATTAATTTGAGTCTTTAAATAAATAAAATTCTCTATTTTTTCTTTTTTTTTTAAGAAATTGAGGTGTCAATTGTTGTAGTTTTTGAGTATATAAATGATATAAAAGCACACATTTCTAAAGTTTGTGATATTATTTAGACATTTATACTTCAAAAAGGAGATGTTCATCTCTTTTAAAAAAATTGAGAGAATTTTTATTCATTTTATACATATCAAGAAAAAATGTTTAAATAAAAAAGACCGAAATATCTCTACAAAATTATCATTTTAAAATATTGTTGTATTTATTATTATCAAGTTTAACATATTGAACTGAAAATCAAGCAAATTAATAGGTATACTTAAAATAATATTTGTAACACTTAAAATGATGGGACATATGAAAAGAGATAACCATGATTTATATACCTCCAATGTTGTTGACATCCACACTCCCAAGAAGCTGCTCCTTCCATTTCCTTAGACTCTCATCATCCTATAAATTTCCATTGCACAACCAAAAACAAAAACAAAAAATAAAGCCGGATAAACATTATATTAATATGAAAAATATAAAAATTCCACAAGAAACAAAACCTTATCTTTTTCAAGGTGTTCTTTAAGAGTGCATAGAGGACCTAGCTGTATTTTGGTTCCATATTCATCTTCTTCCTCCTCAGTTGCATACACAGAAGATTCACTTGCATGCCTGCTAAGAGGTTCATGATGCTCTTCTTGTTCTCCACTTGCTTCACTTGTTTGTCCTGTTTCTTTGTTATCATGATCAAACCCCATCTTCTTGGGACTTGAACAGCTCCAATAGCCAAGGTGGCTTTTTTTTCAAAGAAAAAAAATAGAATGCAAAAGCATCACATACATGATTATCGAGACATTCCAACTTTGTCGACACTTCAAAGTGGTCGTTAACTCATCAACAATGATAAAAGAAATAGCAATTGTGACAAAAAAATTGTATTAAAAGAATGAGACCTCCACAAAACAAATTTTAAAGTCAAAATTAATGTCTAAGAATGATAAAAGTTAAGACAGATTGAAAAGAAAGAAAAAATTGAAGGGAAGGGACTAGTGAAACCAAGAAATGAAAAAACAGAAAGAAGACAAATGCATAGAGCAAATCAAGTTTGTGTTTTGGAAAATCAAACAAGAATAAATAAAGAAAAATGTTACATAATAAAAAAAAATGAAAAAGTGATTGTTTGTCTCTTACTAGCTATTTATTTTATTCCCCTTTTTGAGATGATAGTTCAAAATGGGAGGAGGAGAGCAAAAAAAGGTTGGTCAAGTTGGAGAAAAGTTCTCTTGGTGATCCGAAATGTTTGTTAACCTTGACATAAGAGAGACTTTATATTTATCGTGGGCAGGACATATATTCCTTTTGTCAAATTAAATTTATTTAGCAATCATAATTTGTGAAGCTTCATTTATACATATCATGGAGATAGAATAAAGTTTATTTTAAATTATAGTTTAACAGATAAATATTAATGTTTTTAAGTTTAATTCATTTATAGAAATCATAGAGATAGAATCGAACTTATTTTAAATAATAGTTTAACGGATAAGTATTAATATTGTTAAATTCAATATTATATCTCGAATTTAAACTCACTTATATAAAGAGATAGACCAAACTTTTTTTTCTTTTAAGAATAGGGCTAAGAGGTACTATAATTATTATTAAATTTCTTTTAAAAAATAGAATAGAATTATTAATGATATGTGTCAGGACCAAGACTAATGTGAAAATGTAGGATTGGCCACATAAAGTTATCATCAAAATATAAGATATGCTAAATAGCATAAACGATCTCTTAACTTAATTTCAGTTAATATTTTAGTCAATTATATTTTTTTTCTCTCGATTTGATTCTTTATTTTAATTTTAAGTGACAATTAGATCTTTTATGTTTTCAAATGTCAATGATATTATCTCTGTTTTTTTTTTTTACAAAAATTTTAAAAAGTTATCAAATTTTTCAAACAAAATCCATAAAAATAACTATCATTTTAAATATAATGCAAATTTCATCAAATGCATAACTCAAATATTCAAATAAGCTCATATTTTCATCTTCAACAACATCAAATACATCAAATAAAGAATGATCATCAAGTAAATAAAGAATGACCATTAAATGAATTATTCCAACAATTTTTCAAACCCAAGTCTAGTATAAAGACCCTAAAGATGGACCACGTGTGGTTAAGTCGTGTTTCATTAACTATCACTAACTTTATGGTAATGTTGTTGCATTAATATTATACATGATTATAAATGTAATTATATTAAAGTTAAATATCTCTAATGATTTAACAATTATGATTATTAATAATATACAAAAAATTACATTACTAATGTATATAAAACAAATTATTTTTTATGTTTAAACTTTTTACTTTTTGAATTCAGCATGAAGATGACGATGAAGTTTTTGTTTGTTCTTTTAATTTTTAATAAAAAAATGTTTTAGAAAAATAAAATTATTAAAGAAATTATATATTGTATGTGATTTCAACATTTTTTAATTAAATAAAAAAATTAAATTGTAAGTCTTTTAAAAGATAAAAGACATATAAAACAAAAAAGATTAAAGACAAGACCAGGCCCATACTTGTTTTTGCTTATTAAAGAGGACTAGTCTCTTTAGTTAGGTTTATGCGATTCCTTCGATCCTTCTTGCCCAATGTCAATGGATGCACTCTCGCTCGCCGTCACCCAACCACCCCCTGAAATCTCCGATGAAAAGCGGCTGAAATCGGTACCGGATAAGCTATCGGAACTGGTACTGGAACCATATATTGCATCGGGATGCGATACGGATACGGCATCGGAACCGGAACCGGAATCGGAACCGGAACCACAATCGGATACGAAATTGGAACCGGAACAAGAATCGGAATCGGAAGCGGAATTGGACCCGAGAGAGGATTGGGAGTTTATACCAATTGAAAAACTGACGGTGAATGATTTGGCTAGCCGTTAAGACGATGACCCTACTCCTTTTTGTTTTGGATGTCGGCGATTTGTGTATATTAATAAAGCTTTTCTTAAAAAAGAGGAGGACATAAAGAAAGCCAAGGCTGAGTATTCAGAACTCTCTCGTGACGTATCTGTACGTATATCTTTCTCTTTCTATCTTATTTTGTGTTTCATTTCATTTTATTTTTAATATCTTAATCTCATCCTGCACAGCCCTTCGATGCTCTTCCTGCTCCACCCTTAGCACGTGATGGTGGCAGTAACTTTGCCCAACCCATGACAATAACAAAACGATATCGCCGCCTTCTTAGTTACCTCTCCAATCTTGCTCTGAAAAAGTTTAATGCTAAGAATAAGGTTCTAAATTACTTACTTTAACTACCAATATATATAATAGTTTATTCATTCATCCATTTCATTAATCTTTCTCTCGTATTTAGGGTTCAAATTATGTGTTTGATGAACTTGTTAAGGCAACCCGTCGACAAATTCCTCTTGCTACTTATTACATTACCTTTAAAGCAAAAGATGCTGCCCATCCTCATACTTCCGACACCCCTGCGACAACTTTCCAGGCGCACGTTTGGAATAAGCTGGGTAGAA
Source organism: Cicer bijugum (assembly GCA_037974875.1). Classification (NCBI taxonomy): domain Eukaryota; kingdom Viridiplantae; phylum Streptophyta; class Magnoliopsida; order Fabales; family Fabaceae; genus Cicer; species Cicer bijugum. The sequence goes on from JBBPBT010000685.1 coordinate 5,234,658, forward strand.
AGTCTGTGGTCAAATCTTGTTCCATTAAAACCTAACATCCACACCATGGTAATTGTGTTTCGTTATTATTATGTCTGCTAAATTTTTTTTTTTATTTTCAATTTAGATTGTGTGCAGTGTGACTGCGTGCTTTGGCTGTCCAAATTTCTTTGTTTTTTTTTCTTTCTAAATCTATATAGTATCAAGTTTGAAATATCGAATTGTATCTATTGCAATCGCAATGCAATCCTAGGGTTGTGATTGCATCCAATAGCATACTTTTTTTTTTAGGATAATCAATTTTTTAGAGACTTAATTTTTTTTAAAAGAAAAGTCTTGAGACTTAAAATTGGTAACAATTTATAGTTCTTTTGAATTAGTATTTGATTACAATGTTGAAAATTCACAAATTCTAGAGTTGGGAAGTTCTCCTCCATTGTGAATCAATTTTTTCAAGTATTCATTTAAATTCATTTTCATGATCATATTATGATCACTCTACATCATATGCATATCTTTCCCTATGTTCTTCACACCATTTCTTCTGGTGTCATATCCATTTTGAAATCACCATCTATGACCATCAAGATGAGTCACAGTTGTCGCAAGCAGTCCTCAAGAGTAGAGCTGTCAATTTGACAAGCCCCCTAATTATTGGCTCAACCCACATTTTGAAGGGGGCAAAAAAATTAATAATTTAAAAGGCTCCCAAAAACAAAGCCCCATAAACTAAAAGCCCTCTAAAAATTTGTGGGCTTAGGAGGCCCATAGGCCTACTTCTTTAAAAAAAGAATCAATTTTCTTTTTTGAGAAATGAAGTTTTTCAATTTTTTCACCGATAATTTTTTTTAAATTTTATCTATAAAATTTTTCGTTTTTTTTCGATACAAAATGTTCGATTTTATTTACTAAAAGTTCAAACAACTTAAAATCAAAATAACGATGATGACAATGACACGACGGTAGAGATAATTCAAACATTTATTTACTAAAAGGAAAAATAATTGCTCTCAAATCATCATAAATACTACATATAATCTAGTAACAGTTAAAGATGAGATCAGTAGACAGTAGCTCTACTTGTCTATAAGTGAATAAGAACATGTGAGAGGTAAAATCTTGAAACAATAGAACACTAACACAACACCTTTTCAAATAAACAAACAAAAAAATTAGGATTTAGCCACATGGAAATGCTTCACGTGTACTCATGAATCATATACATACCTTTTGTATGGTACATTACAGCATTGAAACTATCTGTATACAGATCGAAATTCTCCCAAACAAACTGGTTACTGATGTATAGTAATGTTACTGATGTATGGTAATAATTTTACTCGTCATCATCGTCACTTTCTTCATAATCAGAATCCGACTCATCGCTCCTTGGTTGCATCAGTGAATTCATGTCAAATGATGATTCCATTTCCATCTCTTCCATGTCGATAGTATCATAGTCCATTCGTTGCTCGAATTTCTCATTAGAACAATTAAGCATCCATGCCAAAGAACACTTCAATCCTTTCTCGGCAACCATCTTATGCCTAGGTTTTATAGTTGACTCGAGACCGTAAGTGAAGAATGTAGGGAATGTAACCAAATCTTCCAAAGGCCTTTCCATTTCTTTTTTTTATAGATAAAATTTAAAAGATTATTTTGATAGGGGGCATAATAATAAAACAAAAAAGTAAGGGGGTCTTGTAGTTGAGGGCTTTTTTGACGGCTCTACTCAACAACATGTCAAGGGTGAGATTTGAATTAGGAAATGCAAATAGAGACAAGTTTCATTTGGGAAAGCTGATTTTTATCAACTTACTATCATAAAAGACTACCTGGAAAAGAAACATATAGCCTTGTAATAGTGAGTTAGATGCAAAAGAAACATATAGCCTTGTAATAGTGAGTTAGATGAGTTTTCCAACCAATCTCTTTTGTCTCTCAGAATCAGAATAAGGCTCTCTTCTCTCTTGTTAGCAATTTTTGGTTTAGATCCATGGGGCTATCAATTGATCTACAGTCACATACTTGTTTCTTTAAATATGTCTAATGCATAATTCCTTTGTGAAATGATAATCTCATTCTTTAAATGAGCAACTTCACTTCCAAGAACATATTTGTAACTTCCCAAATCATTTGTTTGGAAAAACTAAATGAGTACAAACTGCTCTTGCTCTCATATTGTCAGAGACAACCAAGACTAATTGTGACAATACTGCGCAATAAGAAAAGTTGGAGTGGGATCAAACCCACTTTGATACCAAGTGGAGGAGAACAATTTAGGAGATTTTGATTGAGTAAAATGAAAACTGCTTGAGCTGTTTGCATTCATCATTTTCTCTATCTATATACTCTTTATGATAAATAAAATTTGTATTTACAAGAAAATTAATGATATTACTACTACTTAAGTGCATGTATGTTATAATACATAGGTACATGGCTACTTATGTATATGAATCTAATTGCACTCAATACCTAGGTACATGGCTAACTATATACATAACAAGGTTACTAGCTCTACCTTCAATGAGTCACAACTCACAAGACAGGTTATGCAAGTTCGAGATCCACCTTTGACGAGTCTGATTCTTTGTTTCTTTTGTAGGAAATCATGTCATTGCATTGCATCCACATGTTGTGAAACTGGTTTTGGTTGTGTTAGACATGTCAAGGTGAAAATAGTAGTTCATCACGTGTCTCATTTAATTTAATTTTGTAAGTTTCTATTCAAGAGGAAAACATATCAATTTTATGAAACCAATAAATTTTAGTAAATTAGCAAGTATAATTTTATTTTTTTGTACCAAATTAGCACAATAATATATATATATATATATTTAATTACTTCAAATAAATTTATTTGTCAAAGATTAATAAAAAATAGAAAAATAAAAAACCTACCACTTAATTGATAAATCCATTTATCTTGTTTTGTCATGTTTAGTCTCTAAAATAACTATATATAAAAACTATTAAGACAAACTTAATATATAAAATGGACTATGAGTTTGTTGCAATTAATTTAGTTGTTTAAATTTAAAATAAAATCATTTTTAGTTTATTTGAGAGTAAAAGGTCAATTTGAATATCTAAAACATTGTTAAATTTAATTTTCAAAAATAGCTATTGTCATAACTAAGTAAAAAAATAATTTTTTGTGACAATCAATTAAGTTTTATATATTAATTTAAAAAATAATTTTTATATTCTACTATATTCTAAAATTTCTTAGTTTCATCACAGTTTCTCAAAATTAATTTATCATAAAATTTATATTGAACGTGATTAAATTATTTAGATCCACTTTCAAGTCACATTAAAGAGACCCTCAATTAAAAAAAAATCAAAATAAATAATAAAGTCAGTATTATACTTTAAAGTGATCGCTCTATCTTGCATTGTATCGTCAACATTTTGTCGTAGCTATGAATTTAAACAAGATAACTTGTTTATTTTATCGTTACATTATTTTTTTAACGAACATAAAAGAAAAACGGCATAGATCCATGTATTAAAATAAACTAATTCAATTTTTTATGTTGCATCTATAGAACGAGAATATAGGCCATCCTATACAATTATATAGTAGTGGAGTTAAATTAAGACACTTATTTTTAAATGTAGATTCTAATAAATTAATTGGAAAACCCCTCAAGTAATTATCTCTTTTATCCATTGCTTGTGGAGCACTTTGTTTTTCCCTCTAAACAATATTTCTTCTCTGACATTTATCACTCGGTAGTGGTCATTCTTAAATACGACTAGGTGGATAATAATAAAGACAAAAAAAAATAATGTACTTTGCGCGGATCAACCGTCAGCATAAACGCTCTATGGTAGAAACAACTTCTTTTAACATATTATCATTATCTTTGATCCATTCAGTGTCTCAGTTATATAACATCCATATTTGTTTTCTTCCATATATTTTATGAGATTATTTGTGAAGATTGTGGTGAAATATCTATAACACACCACAAACAATAAAAACAATATAGAGAAATACGTAGAGACATAATTAAATTTTATCATTCAAATACATATCTAACACTAGAAAATTTTATCATTCAAATACATATCTAACACTAGAAAGTATATATTAATTATCTAAACACATTATTTTTATTTGAAAAAAAACATTCTTCACTTATCTAAAACTGTTTAAAATAAAATATAAATTTGTCAATTTCATTTTAATGCTAAGAAAGTTTAATGCTCTCCAATCTTACTTACCTCTCTAATCTTGCTCTGAAAAAGTTTAATGCTAAGAATAAGGTTCTAAATTACTTACTTAACTACCAATATATATAATAGTTTATTCATTTATCTACTTCATTAATCTTTCTCTCTTATTTAGGGTTTAAATTATGTGTTTGATGAACTTCTTAAGACAATCCGTCGTCGAATTCCTCTTGTTACTTATTACATTACCTTTAAAGCAAAAGATGTTGCCCATCATCATACTTCCAACAGCCCTGTGACAACTTTCCAGACCCACGTCCGGAATAAGCGGCCTAGAACGTATGTGGTCAAGTCGTGTTCCATTAAAACCTAACACCCACACCATGGTAATTGTGTTTCATTATTATTATGTATGCTAAAAAAATTTAGTATATTCAATTTAGATTGTGTGTTGTGACTGTGTGTGATTGCCTGATTTGGTGGTCCACATTTCTTTGAGTTTTTTTAAATATTGACTGTTCGAATTTAGAGAGTTAAAACTGGTAACAATTTATAGGTCTTTTGAACTAGTGTAGTACCCTAATTTTGTCCAATTTATCAAGAGTAAATCAAAAAGGAAAATATATATTAAAAAAGGAAGTAAATATATTTACAATAAGTAATCTCATCAATTTACAATACCAAATCAAGCAATAATTTTTAAATTACAATTCCAATCAAATTGCAACCCTAAATATTAAATCAAATTAAATTACAATAAGATTTAAACCAAACTAAATTAAGCCTTTGGTTGTTTTGTTGCTTGTTGATGCCTCTCTGTTTCTGATGCAGTGTTTAGCTCTGTTTTGTTGTTGTCTTTCTGTTTCAGATGCAGTGTCATTGACCTTTGCTTAGTAACTAATTACAGAAACATAAAAAGATAATTTTCATAAATCAGCCATTGTACACATTATAGTTAACAAAGAGACAAATTTTTGAGTTTAAAAAAAAAAGAAACTAAATGACAAATAAAAGCTCAGTAATGAACAGATCAGAACAAATAATGAAGGCATCAAAGATGCAGAAAAATGCAGATGATGAACAAATAAATCAAAACATCAAACAAGAAATTGATAGAGAAGGACCAAGGCAGGCAAAGAAAGCAACTACACAAATAAAAAACTCTATAAGTGCATCCCCATTTTGTTTAAAAAAGGGGGATCTGAGGTTAACACCACTAAAAAAGGCACAAAGAAAGATAAAAGGAGAAAATCAGAGAGAGTGTCAACAAATAGAGGAGCAAAGTTTTTATTTTTAAGATAACATTATGAATGAAATATAAAAGAAAGATTAGAAATCACAAACCTATCACGGCCGCGTTGCACCGAAACGGCGATCACCCTTCTTTTTAGCGTCGTCACGTCCTCTCTCTCATCGAGCCTGAGATTTTCCGTTTCAAGGCATACGAGCCGATTATTCTTCTCGCAGCCTCATCTCGGTATCTCTTTTTCTCCTTCATTCTTTGTTGCTTCTATATCTTCAATGCTCTTTAGTTGTGTTTTATGTTAACACTAACCGCGGCCACCCTCCCTGTAGCTAGGGTTTTGTTTTTTTCATTTGGATGTAGTTGGGCTCGAGTTTTCCTTTGAATGTTATTCAGACTCGGCCCATTTAGAGTTAGTAAAAAAACTAAACATGTTATTTAGACTCAGCCCATTAAGAGTTAGTAAAAAAACACAAATATCATGTTTTTAAAAAAAAACACATATATCAAGTTTTAAAAAAAATACATTTAGAGTTAGTGAAAAAACACATATCAAGTTTTAAAAACAAACTCAAAATATCAATTATAAAGAGAAAAACACCAATAAAACATTTTATTTAAAGATTAATTAGATGCAACATCTTTTTAATCTTCGAGTTGTTAGGACACAAGTGGTACAACTTGATGGTTCTAGAACTTTCTTTTATTTATTTATTTATTTATTTATGTATTTATGTATTTATTTATTTTATTTATTTATTCATTCACTGATTTATTTTAATGAACTAATATAAAATCCACTTATTTATTAGATGTGAACTCTTTTTAATTCTTGAGTTGTTAGGACACAAGTGGTGTTCTAGAACTCTCTTTATTTTATTTATTTATTTATGTATTTATTTATTTTATTTATTTTTATTCTATTTATTTATTCGTTTATTTATTTATTCTTCATTTACTTATTTTAATGAACTAATCTAAAATCAACTTATTTATTAGATGTAACTCCTTTTAATTTTTGAGTTTGTTAGAACACAAATAGTACAACTTGATCGTTGTAAAACTCTCTTTATTTATTTATTTATTTTATTTTATTCTATTTATTTAGTCATTCATTCATTTATTTTAATGAACTAATCTAAAATTAATTTATTTATTAGATGTAACTCTTTTTTTATCTTTGAGTTGTTAAAACACAAGTTGTACTACTTGGTAGTTTTGAAACTCAATTTAAAAATCAAGAGTAATAAAATATATATTTTAGAGGATTAAATTAGATGTGACATCTTCTTTGTTCCTTGGGTTTTGGGACACAAATTGTACAACTTGATCGTCATAAAACTCATATTATAAAATATTTACTCAAATCAAACTCTTTTATTTTTTCTATTTTTGTCAAAACATTTTTTTATCACAAGATAAATTTTCTTTAAAACACACTCAACACACACGTATTTCTTTAACCAAGAACTACGTAGTTTTGATTTCTCCATCGCATCGGGAGATACGTAGGAGCAAGATCATATTCTTGTCAAGCACATAAATAAAAATTTCTTTTTTTTTTCTCCTTTATTTGTTAAGTACGTATTTATTTCAAAATCATATTTTAAAAATAATAATGATTGTTATTCATATTTAATAATAAAGAAAAATTAATATACTTAAGTTAAAATTAATTTTGCACAATTAATTATAGGTAACAGTTTTTAATGGATGTCGTAGGATGTTAATACCTTCCCTATGCATAATCGACTCCCGAACTCAAATTTGGTTTCAAAGACCATTTATTTTTATTTTTAAAGGTTTCCCAATATTATCCCTATTTTAAAATAAATTTTGGTGGCGACTCCATTGAATTCGAGAAACACTCGAAATTTTAGGCCGCGACAGCTGGCGACTCCACTGGGGATATTTTAGAGAGTCAGGCCTAATAAATTAATTGTGCATAATTTTTAACTTTTTATTTTTATTTTTATTTTTGTTTGTTTTTTATTTTCTTTTATTTTATGCGTTTATTATTTCTTAATAAGTATTAGTTGACATTATAATATTTTTTAAGCTTGTTGTTTATTCTTATTTATTTATTTATTCATTTATTTATATATTTATTAATCTAGTTATGTATTTATTATGTATATATATTTTATTATCGTCATGGAGTTATTAAATTATACTTATTCCACACCCTACACTTTTACTAAGACACACACTTATGAGTGAAACCTTACACTCCGGGTTTGAACAAAACTTAAGTTTAGTTTCGAGGTTGTGTAGTGGTAGCCTTCTGGATGTACATCCTGTTTGGTTAGCATGAAAATCTCACCTAGAGTTTGATCTTATTGAGGGCATTGTCACTCCAAATAGTTTACCTATTATTGTTGACAATATTCCAAAATAAGATTATTGGCTTTAGGGACCGTGTTTAGAACTATAGAGCCACCCTTGTGAGAATTTCACTGCATAAGCCGATAGACCATTTCATCATAAGAATATTAATATAAGTAAAAATACCTAATATATTCAGTCAAAATGTTATGTATTCACAAGTGTCATTCTACCTAATTGCATTCATATTTCATGACATTGTTTCTTTTTAAAATAAATTGGCATTTTGCATAAATTTTCAGGATTGTTGGGGAATCATAAGAATCTTAGTCACATGTTAAATTAAAGTAGACAATGGGATCAGAAAAAAGAAAAATTTTACTTTTAAAGTTCAAACAACCTGATTTGAAAAGCTTAAGAGACATCAACAATCAAATGAAAACTATACAACGTGATAGTTTCTTTCTCAAATATGGGAAGATCATAAATCTCTTGGCAGTAAATGTGCAAACAGGGGCCCTCACGGCTTTGGCTCAGTATTACGACCCTCTCTTAAGATGTTTCACCTTTCAAGACTTTCAGTTGGCCCTGACATTAGAGGAATTTGAACGAATATTGGGTTACCCCTTAGAGAAAGGAAATCCTTATCGATATATTGGGCAACCACCGAAATTGGATGCAATATCTGAAGTATTGAAAATCAACATAAGAGAGTTGACCAGTACAAAAGAGGAAAAAGGAGTTGTTCATGGCTTTTCAAGAAAATATCTAGAGAAAAAGTGCCATGATTTAGCCGCTAAAAAAGAATGGAGTAGTTTTATAGATGTTTTGGCTCTGATTATCTATGACATTGTTTTATTCCCAAACCTTGATAATTTTGTAGATTTTGCTGCCATCAATGTCTTCTTAGCTTTTAACAAATATAATCAAAATCCAGTTCCCGCGATTCTTGCTGATGTCTACTACTCTCTACATATGCGGCATGAGAAGAAAGGGGGAACAATTTTGTGATGTGCTCCAGTGTTGTATACTTGGTTCATGTCTCATATGTTCAAAAGAGGGTAACATATTGGAATTAAAAATAATCGTGAATGGGCTCAGAGTATAGCTAGCCTTACCGAAGACACAATTTCATGGTATCGTAGAGAACAAGGGGTGGAGGAAGTAATATGTCAATGTGGAGATTTCCCAAATGTGCCTCTCATGGGAACCAAAGGATGTATTAATTACAATCCAGCGGTAGCTTTGAGACAACTTGGCTACCCTATGTTGGAAAAACCTGATGATAAGTCATTGAAAGCTTTTATTTTGCACAATACGGGTATGGTAGACCCACCGATGTTGCGAAGGATAAGTCGAGCTTGGGAAAAGGTCATTAGAAAAGGAAAAGTACTTGGATGTAGAAGTTGCAGCACAAAAGAACCCTACCGACAATGGCTCAAAAATAGAGTCCAAGAAATCAAGTTGCCTTTCCACAGTACACCTTCAAGTGATCAGGAAATATCTGAACCTGCTCTTGCTACTAATGAAGAGATAGAAGAACTCAAAGCATTATTGTTGAAGTCCAAAGAGGATAAAAAAATAGCTAGAAGCAAAGTTAGAAAAAGTCTCCCAAGAGAATGAGAACTTACGATCAGAAAACACTTGTAAAAGTTAGTTTATTGAAAGAAGTAACAAGAGGTTGAAAGTTGAAAAAGGAAATAAACTTGACATACAAGATTGTTTGAGAGGTGCAAATGAAGAGTTAGATGTGCGAAAGCAAGAAAAGAATGCAGCTATCGAAGAGGCCTATATGTGGAAGCAGTTATGGACAAAATCAGCAAGCTCTGAGAAGAAGATAAAAAAAGAGTTTGAAGATTTAAAGAAACAACTGAAAGAAATGGTAGCTGAGTATGAGAGTCAAGTAAGGAATGAGAGGCAACACAATGAAGAAATTGAATTGAAGAATTACTCTCAAAACATCAAGACACACTAAGAATAGAAATGGAGAATTCTAGTGAGCTAAAGAATTACATTGATTACCAAGAAAAGATCTATAGTGACCTAAAGGACGAAACCATATATTGGGAGGATCGATTTATGATGTTGCTAGGTCAATTAAAGAATCAAGAGATCTATAAAGAGTTGGAAGATAAAGGAAGACATTGGAAAGACTCCTTTTCAAAATTGGCAATGCTTGCTAATCAAGCAGTCTTAAAAATTCCAAAGCATCTAAGAGAGATTGATGCGGTAATGCATACGTTGAATACTCCAATCAAAGTCTACAAGTTCGTCGAATATTGCAAAAATTTGGTAGAAGAATTGGAGGAGAAGAATGGTTGTCCTATCAAAATAGAAGATTGAAATCCCACAGTTAATGTAGTTTTTTAATTTAAATATGATGTACTCTTTCTCTTATCAATGAAGGACTTTCTATTTTGATTTCCAGTCCTCATATTTTCTTCACTAATAATTTGTTCTTGCTATTACCTAAGGCGTATGATTCCCCAACATCCAACTATCATAATTCACTAATTGATTTCATTTCCATCACATTCATATTTTAATATTCATACTAAATTTATTTTATTTATTTATTTATTCTTTTTTTTATATATATAAAAAAACAGAAAAAATCAATAAAGTTGATTCCCCGACACCCTTATCGAACGCACGCGAATTCTAAGATCATGGATGAACTCGAGCAAAACCAAGAGGTGATAAGAGCGGATGTCAACCAACTGAAGGAAAAGGTCGATCGAATTCTGGAAGCTATACAGGCTTTGGCAAGGAAGGAGAATATAGATGGGGATCCTCCGATTGTAAATGAAGAACACCAAACTACTCCTTCTCACCCACTGGGTTTTACCCCGACTAACCAACAATTCCGCACAGCAGCTATGCAATTTCCTATATATGATATCCCGCCTGGTTATACTCCTCCTATAATCATCAACCCCATAGAAAATAATCAAAACCACTCAGCTGCCAACCCCCAAAACTTAAACCAATCACAAATTCCTCCTCATCTGGGATATGTGCCACCCCAAAACACTATACCCACAGAAAATATTCCATATAGTGTACCTCAAATGCCCCATTTTGATGCTAACGGGAATTGGCATCAATCTCACATTGGGATGATACACAATCAAAGGAAAATTTTCATGTCTTAGAGGAACGAATCAAAGCAATTGAGGGGCATAATGTCTATGGTCTCGAAGCTTTCGACATGTGTTTGGTTCCTGATGTGACTATCCCTCCAAAATTCAAGGTTCCCGACTTTGAAAAATACAAAGGCAACACATGTCATAAAAATCATCTAACTATGTATTGCAGAAAAATGGCTTATCATGCTCATAACGATAAACTTCTCATTCATTTTTTTCAAGATAGTTTGAGTGGGGCATCATTAAGTTGGTATGTGCATCTTGAGCGAAGTCGTATTCATTCATGGAAAGACTTAGTTGATGCTTTCTTGAGGCAATACAGGTACAACATTGACATGGCCCCTGATAGGATGCAATTGCAAAATGCATTGAAAAAGGACAACGAAGCTTTCAAAGAATACGCACAACGGTGGAGGGAAATGGCATCACAAGTAGAACCTCCATTATCTGAAAAAGAAATGCTTGGTATGTTTATGGATACTCTCCAATCACCTTTTTATGATAAGATGATTGGGAGTATGTCATCAAACTTTTCCGACCTTGTCATGATAGGAGAAATGATAGAACGTGGGATGCGGAGTGGCAAGATCGTATGTCCAGCAACTAGCATAAAAAGGCCCCAACCGACATTCACAAAAAAGAAAGAAGGGGACGCTAACGCTGTAATGGTAAACTCCAGAGTCTCCTATTTTCCACCCATCAATTCTTATCGACCCCCAAACTTCCAGCCCCCGATACCACAAGCTCCTTACATTCCTTATCCATATGTGGCCACAACCACACAAGCTTCATACCCTCAATATCACCCTTCAAGACCACCTTTTTATCAACCACCACCTACCGCATTTTCCCAACAAGGTCAATGGAACCCAAGTCCAATCTCAAATCACTATAGACCACCTATTAATCAAAAAAGGATAACCCATTTTGATCCAATTCCTGTCACTTACAGCCAATTATTGCCTCACTTACTCCAAAATTCAATGGTAGTCTTGAGGCCAATGAAACCTCTAGAACCACCATTCCCAAAATGGTATAATCCTAACGCCAAATGTGAATACCATGCTGGAGCCGTGGGGCATTCCATCGAAGATTGTCAAGTCTTAAAAACTAAGGTACAAGAATTGATCAATGCAAAATGGCTTACCTTTAAGGAAGATGGTCCCAACGTGGGGAATAATCATTTGCCGGGTCACGGAGATACTGCTGTCAATCTCATTGAAGAAGAGATAGACCAGTATACAAAAGATAATCACATATTGACCATAGAACCATGCATGGAAAATGATAGATCTTTTCCAAGACCATTGGAAATCCTCTATAGAAAAGAGAATCCTAAGCCAATTCATAATGGAAAAAATGCAATAATTTTCCAAGCACCAACTTCTTTTCCTTATGAAAACAACAAGACGGTACCATGGAATTATGAAGTCACATCCCATTTAGTCAACCACCAATCAGACGATAACTCTAAACATGAAGGTACTGATGTCACCAATATTTCAGGGATTGGTGGGATGACCCATAGTGGTCGAATATACACTCCTGAACAACTTAGGAAAAAGGAGGGTCTGGGCGAAAAAGGGAAGGAAACTGTGTATCATGCCATAAAAGGACCGGAAATTTGCAAAAAGACAGTGCCTACAGAAGAAGCTAATGAATTTTTGAAGTTTATAAAGCAAAGTGAGTATAAGGTGGTAGATCAGTTAAATCAAACCCCTTCCAAGATATATATTCTTTCTTTGTTATTAAACTCTGAAGCGCACCGAACGACACTGATGAAAATTTTAAATGAGGCCCATGTGACTCATGATATCACTGTCGACCAATTTGATGGGGTTGTCGGTAATATCACCGCCAGTAGCAATTTGAGTTTTAGCGATGTTGAATTACCAATTGAGGGGATGGAGCATAATAAAGCACTACATATCTCTGTGAGGTGTCATGATCATATTCTTGCACGAGTGTTAGTTGATAACGGTTCATCGTTAAATGTCATGCCAAAATCAACACTATCAAAACTATTTATTGACGGGGCTTGTTTGAAGTCGAGTAGTATGGTGGTAAAAGCCTTTGATGGATCCAGAAGACAAGTTGTTGGAGAGATTGACCTTCCGATTCAAATCGGATCCCATATCTTTGGAATAACCTTCCAAGTGATGGATATTAGCCGGCATATAGTTGCCTTTTAGGGAGACCGTGGATTCACGTTGCTGGAGCAGTAACATCCATTCTCCATCAAAAGTTAAAGTTTATCGTAAACAATAAGCTGGTGATAATATATGGGGAAGAAGATATGATAGTGAGTTATCTATCTTCTACGGGATACATTGAAGAAGCAGATGAAGCCATTGAGACTTCCTTCCAAGCATTAGAAATTGCCAATGTTGTCTTCATGGGTGAAGGATTTCGTTTAGAAGAACCAAAACTATCTACCACATTATTGAAGTCTACAAAATCCATGTTGGAAGGAGGAGTTTTTGTTAAATTCGGGAAATTGATAGAAATACCAGAAAAAAGGATAAGTACGGGTTGGGATATGTACCTACCAAAGCGGATCAAGAGAATGCTATAAAAGAAAAACGAGAAAGCAAGCTAGCTAGTGGGAAAAATCGGGTACCAAATTCACAAAAGACCCATATTTGTGACATTCATCAAACCTTCAAAAGCGCTGGAATAATATATGTTGATCAAGTGGCTGTTGTGGAAGAGGATAATGTTGATGATGATACCCTCAAATTGGTGTACTCTTGTTCTCCAAGCACTAATCTCAATAATTGGAAGATCATCGAGTTTCCCGTGTTTGCTAATTCAAGTTCAAAGTAATTATGTATTTTAACTCCTTTTGCTCTGCCCAATGCTATAAGGATAACTAATAGGGCGCATGTATTTCAATTCCGTGCTTATTATCAATAAATGCATTTTTGAATTCTCCAGTTATTTTTGTTTCCCTCTTTCTTTTTTAGCAATCTTTATTCATATTTTCTTTTTTTTTTTGCCTTTTTCTTCTTAACTTAAACAATGCAGATTCAAAAATGAATATGTTGAAAATAGCAGCGCTAGAACCCTTTCTTGTAATTTTGAAAACCCAATTAATCACGCTGATGAGGATTGCGAAGACGATTGTGAGCATCCCCCAGAACTGGAAAAATTAATTGAACAGGAAGCTAAGATAATCCAACCCTATCAAGAACCTGTTGAGGTGATCAATTTAGGGACTGGACATGATAAGAAAGAAATTAAAATTGGTATGTCTATGAAAGAAAGTGAACGAGAAAAGCTAGTCAAACATTTATTTGATTATGTGGATGTCTTTGCATGGTCATATCAGGATATGTCTGGGCTTGACACTAACATAGTTGAACACAAGCTACCACTCAAGCCTGAATGTGTTCCAATTAAGCAAAAATTGAGGAGGATGAGGCTTGATATGTCACTTAAAATTAGAGAAGAAGTCAAGAAGCAATTTGATGTTGGTTTCTTAGCTGTGGCAAAATATCCTCAATGGGTTGCTAACATTGTTCCGATTCCAAAGAAAGATGGAAAAGTTCGGATGTGTGATGATTATCGGGATTTAAATAAAGCTAGCCCAAAAGATGATTTTCCTTTGCCCCACATTGATGTCCTAGTAGATAGCACTGCTCCATATTCTCTTTTCTCCTTCATGGATGGTTTCTCAGGATATAATCAAATCAAGATGGCTCCCAAAGATATGGAGAAAACTTCATTCATAACACAATGGGGGACTTTCTGTTATAAAGTGATGCCATTTGGATTGAAGAATGTTGGGGCAACCTACCAAAGAGCAATGATAACTTTGTTTCATGACATGATGCATAAAGAAATAGAGGTTTATGTGGACGATATGATTGCAAAATCTCGGACCGAAGAAGACCATGTTGTTAACCTTCAAAAGTTGTTTGTCCGACTAAGGAAGTTCAAACTCCGTTTAAACCCTTCTAAATGCACTTTCGGTGTAAGATCAGGCAAGTTACTCGGGTTTATCGTTAGTCAAAAAGGGATAGAAGTGGATCCAGATAAAGTAAGAGCAATATAAGAAATGCCCGCTCCACGCACGGAAAAAGAAGTTCGCGGCTTTTTGGGCAGATTGAATTACATTGCCAGGTTCATATCACATCTCACTGCTACATGTGAGCCAATTTTCAAGTTGTTGCGCAAAGACCAAAAGGTTGAATGGAATGAGAATTGTCAAAAAGCTTTCGAAAAGATTAAGCAATACTTGTCAAAACCTCCAATATTAGTGCCTCCAGTTCCTGGAAAACCACTTATTATGTACTTAACAGTACTTGATGAGTCAATGGGTTGTGTACTAGGGCAACATGATGAATCTGGTAAAAAGGAACATGCTATTTATTATTTGAGCAAAAAGTTCACCAACTGTGAAACAAGATATTCACTGCTTGAACGAACATGTTGCGCATTAGCATGGGCCGCTCATCGGTTGAGGCAATACATGTTATGCCATACAACTTGGTTGGTGTCTAAAATGGACCCAATTAAATACATATTTGAGAAACCTGCTCTTACTGGAAGAATTGCCCGTTGGCAGATGTTGTTATCAGAATATGATTTGGTATACGTTACACAAAAAACTATCAAAGGAAGCGCCCTAGCAGAGTATTTGGCCCAACAACTTGTAGAAGATTATCAATCAATGCAGTGCGAATTCCCAGATGAAGGTATCATGACTTTATTTGAAGAGACCAAATTATCTGATAAAGAAAAATGGACTTTGATGTTTGATGGTGCTTCTAATGCATTAGGGCATGGGATTGGAGCCATTTTGATTTTCCCAGAGAACCAGTTCACTCCATTTACGGCTAGATTGTGTTTTGATTGCACAAACAACATTGCAGAATATGAGGCATGTGTCATGGGCATTCAAGCAGCCATTGAATCAAAAGTAAAAGTTCTTGAGGTATATGGAGACTCATCTTTGGTCATCCATCAAACAAAAGGAGAGTGGGAAACTCGAGACTCCAAATTGATTCTGTACCATACCCATATCAAAGAATTGGTAGAAAACTTCGAGCATATCACTTTTCACCATATTCCTCGAGAAGAAAACCAATTGGCTGATGCCCTGGCCACATTGTCATCAATGTTCAAAATAAGTGTCGGTCAAGATACGTCGGTCATAAAGATTCAACAAAAGGATAAGCCAACATATTGCTTATCGATAGAAGAAGAGCTTGATAGCAAACCATGGTTTTATGATATCAAATCCTATGTTAAGAATAGGGAATATCCATCAGGTATTTTAGAAAACGACAAGAGGGTTTTAAGAAGGCTTTCAATGAACTTCTTCTTAAATGGTGATGTGCTTTATAAGAGAAATCATGATATGGTTCTCCTCAGATGTATGGATCAAGCAGAAGCAATGAAAATTATTCAAGAGGTTCACGAAGGTTCTTTTGGAACTCATGCAAATGGGCACGCAATGGCAAGAAAAATCTTAAGAGCTGGCTATCATTGGTTGACTGTGGAATCTGATTGCTTTAGTTACATAAAGAAATGTCATAAATGTCAAATCTATGCTGATAAAATACATGTACCACCCACCTCTCTGAATGTTTTAACATCACCATGGTCGTTTTCAATGTGAGGGATGGATGTTATTGGACTCATCGAGCCTAAAGCTTCCAATGGTCACCGATTTATCCTGGTAGCTATTGATTATTTCACAAAATGGGTTGAAGTCGTTTCTTATGCCAACGTGACGAGAAGCGTGGTTGTCAAATTCATCAAAAGAGAATTGATTTGTCGATATGGCTTACCAAATAAGATAATCACTGACAATGCGACCAATCTGAATAATAAAATGATGAAGGAGTTGTGTGATAGTTTCAAAATTCAGCACCATAATTCTTCGCCATATCGTCCAAAAATGAATGGAGCTGTAGACGCAGCAAATAAGAATATCAAGAAGATCATACAAAAGATGGTAGAGACATATAAGGATTGGCATGAAATGCTTCCCTTTGCATTACATGGCTATAGAACCTTTGTCCGTACCTCAACAGGGGCAACTCCTTTCTCATTGGGGTATGGAATGGAAGTGGTACTTCCCATTGAAGTTGAAATTCCCTCGATTAGAGTCTTGATGGAAACAAAACTGGAAGAGACTGAGTGGGTTCAATCACGATTTGACCAATTAAATCTCATAGAAGAAAAAAGAATGATAGCTTTATGTCACGGCCAGCTATATCAAAAAAGACTTAAAAAGGCATCCGAGAAAAAGTTCGTCCTCGAGTGTTTCAAGAAGGGGACTTGGTGTTAAAGAAAATATTACCCATAAAAAAGGATTCTCAAGGAAAATGGACTCCGAATTACGAAGGACCATATGTTGTGAAAAAGGCTTTTTTTGGGGGAGCTCAAATACTCACAGAAATGGATGGAAATGACCTTCCACTTCCAGTAAATTCAGATGCAGTCAAAAAATATTATGCTTAAAAAAATGATGGGCTCACTAGGTTGAAAACCTGAAAAGGCGACCTAGGAAAAAAAATTAGAGCATCCCGATGGATTGGAAACTTGGAAGAGCAGTCCATGCAAAAGTTAGGGATAAAAAAAAAATCAAGCATTTTAAACTGGGGCAATTATTATTGGAAGCTGATTATTAGGATTTCTAAATTACAAGAATGACTAGCGTTTGTTATGTCTCCACCTAAGTTAAACATACTCGTCCCCACATTGTAACCCTTACCCCAATTATTTTGCTTTCAATGTAACGAATGTACATTTTCCAATATTGTCATTCGATATTGTACGTTACACTCTTTATATACCAATCCAGTTTCATTATTGAGTGTTCTATTGTTTCAAAATTTTATTTTATAATAATAAATATTGGAATTTGAAATATGTGAAAATATAAAAGTATTTTAAATATTTTGACGCATGAAAATATATACACGGGAACTCGTTTGATTCTCAAGATATATGAGTGTGTGAAGAATAATAAGGAGGGTAGTCATTTTAAACAATAGATTTTTGCTTCACTTCGAAAAAGCGGTCATTCGATAGATATGAAGAGTCATCATGTGGAAACAATATTTGTCTTTATTCATCCATTGAATCTTGGGACAGAGAAAAGCATAAGGATCGGGGAATCAAATAAAAGAGCAAAATTTTATCTATAATGCATGACACATAAACCATACATAATTTACTCATACTCACATGATTCATGCATCTTCATTGACACTTTACCTATACTCAATGCATCACACACGCATGAATCATTCATACCTTATCGTTTGAATTGCAAGTATCATATAATTATCCTCTTTATCTACCTTCAAGATTGGACCAATTAAGATCTACGCATCGGTAAACAATCCAAAGTCGATAATTTTTTAATTTCTATAGATCTACGCATCGGTAACCAATCCGAAGACGATCACTTTCATTTCTATAGATCTACGCATCGGTAACTAATCCGAAGACGATTATTTTTAATTTCTATAGATCCACGCATCGGTAACCAATCTGAAGACGATCACTTTCATTTCTATCGATCTACGCATCGGTAACTAATCTGAAAATGACCATTTTTAATTTCTATAGATCCATGCATCGGTAACCAATCCGAAGACGATCACTTTCATTTCTATAGATCTATGCATCGGTAACCAATCCGAAGACGATCATTTATCATTTCTATAGATTTACGCATCGGTAACCAATCCGAAGACGATCATTTTTAATTTCTATAGATCCACGCATTGGTAACCAATCCGAAGACGATCATTTTTCATTTCTATAGATCTACGCATCAGTAACCAATCCGAAGACGATCATTTTTAATTTTTATAGATTCACGCATCAACCAATCCGAAGACGATCACTTTCATTTCTATAGATCTACGCATCGGTAACCAATTCGAAGATCACCTTCATTTTTGTTAATCTATGCATCGGTAACCAATCCGAAGACGATCATCTTTATTTCGGTCGATTTATGCATCAGTAATTAATCGGGAGACGATTATTCTGCACATCCAAATTTTTTTTGCATCATTCTCACTTTAACATTTCAAATGCACTTTAATACATGTGCTCGTTATTGGACAAAATTTAGGTCCTTATATTTACTTATCTTTTACTTAATAACATGAAAACGAATACTATTGTTATTCTATTTTCATATTTTTCAAGTAAAATATAATTAAATAGGGGCATCTGTAGTACCCTAATTTTGTCTAATTTATCAAGAGTAAATCAAAAAGGAAAATATATATTAAAAAATGAAGTAAATATATTTACAATAAGTAATCTCATCAATTTACAATACCAAATCAAGCAATAATTTTTAAATTACAATTACAATCAAATTGCAACCCTAAATATTAAATCAAATTAAATTACAATAAGATTTAAACCAAACTAAATTAAGCTTTTGGCTGTTTTGTTGCTTGTTGATGCCTCTCTGTTTCTGATGCAATGTTTAGCTCTGTTTTGTTGTTGTCTTTCTGTTTCAGATGCAGTGTCATTGACCTTTGCTTAGTAACTAATTACATAAACATAAAAAGATAACTTTCATAAATCAGTCATTGTACACATTATAGTTAACAAAGAGACAAATTTTTGAGTTTAAAAAAAAGAAACTAAATGACAAATAAAAGCTCAGCAATGAACAGATTAGAACAAATAATGAAGGCATCAATGATGCAGAAAAATGCAGATGATAAGCAAATAAATCAAAACATCAAACGTGCAATTGATAGAGAAGGACCAAGGCAGGCAAAGAAAGCAACTACACAAATAAAAAACTCTATAAGTGCATTCCCATTTTGTTTAAAAAAGGGGGATCTGAGGTTAACACCACTAAAAAAGGCACAAAGAAAGATAAAAGGAGAAAACCAGAGAGAGTGTCAACAAACAGAGGAGCAAAGTTTTTATTTTTAAGATAACATTATGAATGAAATATAAAAGAAAGATTAGAAATCACAAACCTATCACGGCCGCATTGCACCGAAACGGCGATCACCCTTCTTTTTAGTGTCGTCGCGTCCTCTCTCTCATCGAGCTTGAGATTTTCCGTTTCAAGGCATACGAGCCGATTATCCTTCTCGCAGCCTCATCTCGGTATCTCTTTTTCTCCTTCATTCTTTGTTGCTTCTATCTCTTCAATGCTCTTTAGTTGTGTTTTATGTTAACACTAACCGCGGCCGCCCTCCCTGTAGCTAGGGT
This sequence comes from Cicer bijugum, assembly GCA_037974875.1. Classification (NCBI taxonomy): domain Eukaryota; kingdom Viridiplantae; phylum Streptophyta; class Magnoliopsida; order Fabales; family Fabaceae; genus Cicer; species Cicer bijugum. The sequence goes on from JBBPBT010000685.1 coordinate 5,254,755, forward strand.
TTTGTTTTTTCATTTGGATGTAGTTGGGCTCGGGTTTTCCTTTGAATGTTATTCAGACTCGGACCATTTAGAGTTAGTAAAAAAACTAAACATGTTATTTAGATTCAGCCCTTTAAGAGTTAGTAAAAAAACACAAATATCAAGTTTTAAAAAAAATACATTTAGAGTTAGTGAAAAAACACATATCAAGTTTTAAAAACAAACTCAAAATATCAATTATAAAGAGAAAAACACCAATAAAACATTTTATTTAAAGATTAATTAGATGCAACATCTTTTTAATCTTTGAGTTGTTAGGACACAAGTGGTACAACTTGATGGTTCTAGAACTTTCTTTTATTTATTTATGTATTTATGTATTTATTTATTTTATTTATTTATTCATTCACTGATTTATTTTAATGAACTAATCTAAAATCCACTTATTTATTAGATGTGAACTCTTTTTAATTCTTGAGTTGTTAGGACACAAGTGGTGTTCTAGAACTCTCTTTATTTTATTTTATTTATTTATTTATGTATTTATTTATTTATTTTTATTCTATTTATTTATTCATTTATTTATTATTCTTCATTTACTTATTTTAATGAACTAATCTAAAATCAACTTATTTATTAGATGTAACTCCTTTTAATTTTTGAGTTTGTTAGAACACAAATAGTACAACTTGATAGTTCTAAAACTCTCTTTATTTATTTATTTTATTTTATTTTATTTTATTTTATTCTATTTATTTAGTCATTCATTTATTTATTTTAATGAACTAATCTAAAATCAATTTATTTATTAGATGTAACTCTTTTTTTATCTTTGAGTTGTTAAAACACAAGTTGTACTACTTGGTAGTTTTGAAACTCAATTTAAAAATCAAGAGTAATAAAATATATTTTTTAGAGGATTAAATTAGATGTGACATCTTTTTTATTCCTTGGGTTTTGGGACACAAATTGTACAACTTGATCGTCTAAAAACTCATATTATAAAATATTTACTCAAATCAAACTCTTTTATTTTTTCTATTTTTGTCAAAACATTTTTTTATCACAAGATAAATTTTCTTTAAAACACACTCAACACATCCGTATTTTTTTAACCAAGAACTACGTAGCTTTGATTTCTCCATCGCACCGAGAGATACGTAGGAGCAAGATCACATTCTTGTCAAGCACATAAATAAAAATTTCTTTTTTTTCTCCTTTATTTGTTAAGTACGTATTTATTTCAAAATCATATTTTAAAAATAGTAATGATTGTTATTCATATTTAATAATAAAGAAAAATAAATATACTTAAGTTAAAATTAATTTTGCACAATTAATTATAGGTAACCGTTTTTAATGGATGTCGTAGGGTGCTAATACCTTCTCTACGCATAATCAACTCCCGAACTCAAATTTGGTTTCAAAGACCATTTACTTTTATTTTTAAGGGTTTCCCAATATTTTCCCTATTTTAAAATAAATTTTGGTGGCAACTCCATTGAATTCGAGAAACACTCGAAATTTTAGGCCGCGACAACTAGTATTTGATTACAATGTTGAAAATTCCCTAACCATTCTGACCCACACATCTTTAATCATTTAGTGAAACACAAAGCTCCGACAACAACTCTCTTCACACCATTTCTTCTAGTGTCATATCTATTTTGAAATCACCATCTATGACCATCAAGATGAGTCACAGTTTGTCACAAACAGGGGAGCCAAATGTGGTTGTTCCTCAAGAGCATGTCTAGGGTGAGACTTGAATTAGGAAAAGCAAATAGAGACAACAGTGGCATTTGGGAAAGCTGATTTTTATCAACTTACTATCATAAAGAGACTACATGCAAAAGAAACATATAGCCTTGTAATAGTGAGTTAGATGAGTTTTCCAACCAATCTTTGATATATCCCATGATCAGAATAAGGCTCCCTTCTCTTGACTTGTTAGCAATTTTTGGTTTATATCCATGGGGCTATCAATTGATCTACAACCACATACCCGTTTTTTTAACTATGTGTAATGCATACATCCCTTTTGAAATGATAATCATATTCTTTAAATGAGCAACTTCACTTCCAAGAAGATATTTGTAACTCCTCAAATCCTTTGTTTGGAAGAAGCTAAACGAGTGTAAACTGTTGACATGTCAGAGACAACCGAGACTTATTGTGACAATAGTGCGCAATAAGAAAAGTTGGAGTGGGATCAAACCAACAATTTAGGAGATTTTGATTGAGGAAAATGAGAAATGCTCGAGCTATTTATATTCATCATTTTCTCTATATATATACTCTTTATGATAAATAAAATTTGAATTTACAAGAAAAATAATGATATTACTACTACGTAAGTGCATGAATGTTATAATACCTAGGTACATGGCTAACTACATACATAACACAGGTTATTGGCTCTACCTTCAACGAGTCACAACTCACAATACAGATTATGCAATGTAACAAATGCTAGTAATCAAATGGGAGATTATTCCCATAGCTTACCTTAATGATTCTTTATTTCTTTTGTAGGAAATCATGTCCATTGCATTGCATCCACCTGTTGTGCAACTAGTTTTGGTTGTGTTAGACTGATATGTCGAGGTGAAAGTCTGGACAGACTTTCGGGTATATTTTAATCTGTTGATGTAGCAGTGGTTCATCATGTTTCTCATTTAATTTTCTTTTGTAAGTTTATTTTCATTTATCTTGTTTTGTCATTTTTAGTCTCTAAATAACTATAGCGAGAGCTTTGTAAGCAATAAAAACTATTAAGACAATTAATAAATAAATTGGACTGTGTGTTTGTTGCAAATAATTTAGTTATTTAAATGAAAAAGAAAATAATTTTTAGTTTAGTTAGGAGTAGAAGGTCAATTTGAATATTTAAAGCATCGTTAAATTCAATTTTCAAAAATAACTATTATCAGATTTTTTTTGCACTAATTTAATTTACATTTTATATAATTAAGTAAAAAAAAATGAATTTTTGTGACAACCAATTAAGTTCTATATATTAATTTTAAAAATAATTTTTTATATTTTGCTATATTCTAAAATTTCTTAGTTTCATCAGT